>CANUEX010054692.1:0-48616 GCA_948099535.1 Jatropha multifida
AAATATTAACAATTAACCAAAATACTAAAATTCAACTACCTAATAAATTATCAAAAATTAACTAATCAACTACAATTATTCTTCAAATATTAAAATTCATCCAAACAATATATAATCCACAAATTAATCTACTAACCAAAATAATTAACCACTGAAATAATAAAATCATTCAACCAAATATTCTAAAATTAACAAACTAATTAATAAAAAATTTAACTAAATAATTTTTGAAAATAATAAAATTAATACCCAATAAATGTCAAATTCCCGATAAATCCTTGAATCGGAGGAGGAGGAGATAGTGGTTGATAGCAAGCTGAGCTTGCTGCCAAGGTCGCGCGCGGAGGAGCAGGTGGTGGCTCAAGGTGGCACGACTCGAGGAACAGAGCTGCTGGAGCTCGCTGGAAACGGTGGCACGACGAGGAGAGAGGAGGAGCTGGGTCAGTTGCGCGATGGAGAAGGTGTTGGAGCTGTTGTGGCGGTCTGGCGGCGTTGCAGAGAGGGAGACAGAGACAGAGAGCGGCAGGGAGAGAGAAAGAGAAACTGTGTGAGAGAGAGAGAGACTGTGATGGTGGCGTAGAGAAAGAGAGAGAGAGAGCTGGTGGTGTTGCGACGAGGAGGAGCTGAGCGTGGCTGGCTGCGTTGGGCGGTGACCAGCGCAGTGAGGGAGTGGTTGGAGATAGTGAGAGAGAGGGAGAGAGTGAGGGTTGAGAGGGTGAGTTGCCGGTGAAGAAGAAGAAGAGAAGAAATAAAAAGAAAGAACAGAAAAGAAAGAAAGAAAAAGAAAAAAAATAATAATAATAAAGTTTTAAAATTATTAAATAAAAACAAACCGTCCAAGTAGATTGTCGGGGAGAAAAAAATAGCAACGCACAGTATTTTTTAAAAATATCCGACTCGGGTCTAATTTAAATTAATTCGGTCCAATAAAAAAAATATTGGTCCGATTTTTATTTGATTAACGGTTACTCGATAAATTTTTGGGCGAACCAAATAATTTTCTGTCCCAATAATATTACGTGGCGTAATATTATTAGTTAATAATTTAACGATTAAATTTAAATGGAAATTATTTTGAAATAAAATTTCGGGTATTATAGTTGCGTAGTATTTGGGTTACATGTTGGTGTGTGTATATATATATATATATATATATATATATTTTTTTTTTTCATAAGAAAAATTTAATATTAATATAATAAATTAAAAATTAAAGTTTTTGAATATTAATTTAATAAATTAATTTTTAGTTTAATTATTTCATACTCTCGGAAGTCAAATTTTTTTAAGAAAACCTATAACACATAAAAAAACTTTATGTATTCAAACTCCTATTTTATTTTAAAAAAATTATATATTAAAATATAAGTAAACAACAATATTTCATAATTATCAATCTAATTTAAAAATTCAATAAGCCAAGTAAAATCCATCTAATCATAAGACTTTTGAATTAAATTCAAGACTAGCTGTAACAAAATAATTAATTAGATAAGAGAATATGAATAAAAAAGGAATAAATAAATTAAAATAATTAATGTTTTAAAAATATTTTAAACAAGAGCAAATTCTTCTAATTAATAGTATAAAAACTATTTACTCTTTATAAATAGCAAAAATATAATCAGAATTCTTTAGCAAACAAAAAATCAAGTGAAGTTTTGTAAAAGGCTGAATGGTTTACGATTTCTTTCCTCAAAATTTCAAAATTAAATATATTAGAGTTTTATAACGGTTTAAATATTTGTAATGAGGATTTATACAAGGGAATTGTGAATAAAATAAAGAAAATCATTTCTAAAATTGAAAGGGATTATTATTTTGAAACATTAAAAAATAGTATTTTCGATAAAATTAAATATTTTGATAGCTTTTAATTGTTTTAGTAGTATTTAATTATTTGAGTATCAAGTTGGATAACTTTTTATAAATTGTTGAAGCAAAATATTATAGAGGTTAATTTTTGTATAGAACGTTACTTTAATTTTTAAAATTTAGTTTAAATATTATATTATTAAATATTATAAAAAATAATTTTTAACATTTTAGCTATTTAAAAAAGTATTGTTCAATATAAATAAATTTTCTTTTTATTTTGAGTACACGCGTGGAGGGGAGAGAGTGAGTATAATTCGGATCAGGGAATCAGCGTGGGTAAATAACGTAGCGCCCACTCAACCATAACTCTGGACTTCTTATCTCTACTGTCAAAGTCAAGTGCATGTGGGGCCAGCCTTAGAAACCATCATAACCCTTCAAAAGATTTTCTCACTCATCTGCACGGTTAGTAGCATTTAGTGGTTGATAACGTCCATGAAAGCCAAGATTCAAATGCTTTAAGATCAAATATTTTCCTTCTAAATCATATTAACATATCAATTTTTTTTAATTCAATGGGTGACTTTTATAGGCGGAGATAACATGGGCCATTAAATTTGTAAAAATAAATATGGTCAAGAGGGGAGATCTCTTACTCATCACATAAGTGAGAAAATCAATCAAACCACTGTTCTATTAATTATATTAATATATAACTTCAAACTATAGAAAAATTATTGTCGAATATAATTAATAAGGTATAACAAACATATGGGGGAACTAATAATTAAAGTTGGAGAGGCAAACTTTTCAATATGCAAATCGGGAGGGAAGACCATGAATGAAATTAAATATTTTAAAATGGTCAAAGTTCGATAACTAAGGTGAGTATTTTTTTTAATTTTTTTTAAAAAGAAGGGCAATTCTTATGTCATGAATCATAAAATAGTCATAAAATAGTAAGACATATATTTTGTTAATTAAATAGTCGTTGATGGATCAACTTGATCTACTTCTAAGATTTCTGGCAATACTAATATTTGTGTTTGAAAGAGTGAAAAATATGGAAGAAAAAAAATGAATGGAGTAAAACACTTTCCTATGTTTGAAAATATAACATAGGAAAATATGAAAAGAAGGAAAATTTTAATTCTTTTACGTCCGAGCCCACAATCTCATAATCTCTCCAAATTAAAGAGAAAATAGAAATTCTTAGAATGTTGTTTATTTAAAATTACGAAAGTGCCTATTACTTCACCTTTATTAATTGACCTTTTTTTTGCTGACTCACATTAGAGAAATTCTTAAATAGACTCAGTCTATCACGGTAACTATAGACTCATCCAATGAAATAAAATCACATCACCCACAGCTTATTTTAACCCATTCCACATCAATAGCCCTTAAACCAAAGCAACTAGGTTTTGTATCTCTAACCAAAAGAAAATCGTGAAAGAATTAAATAGGGATAAGATAAAAAAAAAAAAAAAAGCAAGTGCCTAATGTGGCTTATTTCATTGGATTGGATGAGTGTATAGTAGATCGAGTCTACCTAAGAGTTCTTCCTCATGTTGAGCTAAGATTAGTTGCACTGTTAAGGAGAGTTTTGATATTTATTTGATGAGACAATAAAATAAACGAAAAACAATTAAGGATGAATTTTGTTCATCACTTGGAACAATTCTGCATCAAGTTATTATGATGCAGAAAAAAAATTAATAATTAAAAAAAAGAAAAAAGTACGATTGTCTGTAAAGAATAATATATTGTTTGTTTATTAACTATTTTTTTAAGTTAATACTCTCTGCGTCTCATTTTATTTGCATAATTTGATAATACGTATATTAAGAATTTAGTCAATAAAAATTATTTTATCCTTTTTTCTCCTTAAATCATTAAAATATTAATAAAAGTTTTTTATTTAATGAACAATAATAAAAATTATTATAGAAAAAATAATTATTTACATATCTAAATTTAGAAACATTGCAAACATTTTGAGATATCCAAAAAAGAAATAACAAGTAAACGAGATGAGACAAAGAGTATATTATTTAATAAGGAAGGGTAAAATTGAAAGTTATAATAATAATAATAATAATAATATTTTCTTTCCTCCCTATATTTTTCTTCTAATCCAAACATAACATGAAAAATAAGGAGCCTAACATACAAAAATTTTCCAACCTTTGTGACTTGTTGCAAAAACACCTTAAACTGACTTTCATCCCTCAAACACCCTGTCATGACCCGTTTCTAAGGACCAAACCGGCACCTATGATTTTTCATATCATATTTCATCAGATGCACATGGGAGCGCCAATCTCATCATATATGGCCGACAATATCATAGACTGCCTTCACAAACCCAATGATAACCCACTTCATTCCAATTCTACATAAGTAAAACATACATGAAGCACATCACAACTAATCAAATCATTTTCAATAGCAACAAATAGAGCAATACAAAACAACAATTTATTAAGTAATGCATGTCTAGCATTTAACCGCGTATGCGTGGATGCAAATGCAGGTTGATGATGCAAATTATCTAACACTACTTACAGATTCTTATTGCCCTTAATATGACTCTCTTTATTACTGCTCCCTTCCAGCTTTTGTCTTGACGTTCTAGAAGGAAAATTTCTGAATGAAAATAGTACACCAAACAAACTTCCTATTCAATAGAAATGGTTGGTCCGAATTAAGGTAATGGGTTATGACACACCCTAACTCGGTAATTTAGATATATTGTCATATTAAATGTAAAATCAGCTAGAGTTTTAGAATATAATAATAATAAAGTGGGTTCCACCTAATCAACTTGGGTTAACTAAACCCAAGCCCTTAGAATCAAGCAAAACGCACTGTTTCCTAAACCTAACAAACAAGAAATTGCTTATTCCCCGATTCCTTCTTCTTCTCTTTCTCCATCGCTAATTAATTGTAAAATTTTTGCTGCACATAACGCCGATAAATGGATTCTCCGTCTACGACCATCTACAATCTTTCCTTATTTTTTTCTCTTTTTTCCAAATCTATATTATGTATACATGTGGGAATAGGGAAGGAAATTATGAGATTTTTTATCATAGCCATAGATTAATTTAAAATTTTTAATATATCCATTTAGTTAGATTTTTTATACATTCTAATTGGAGAAACTATTTATTCTTTTAGTTGTATATTTTATTGTCTTTTAATTAGACAATATTTATAAAAATCATTGGAGAAAGTACTTTTATTGTCTAATCATTTCCCCAATTTGAACTTGTTTTTTATTGTCTTTTATAAATATCAATATGAAATAGATTATATTATCTTTTTGAATATCCTTTTATTTAGATTTTATATATTTTAATTGGAGAAAATACATACATATGTTTTTCTTTATTTGATCTTATATTATTATTGTTTTCAATAATTTTTATAGTTAATAGATTTTAATGTTTTTAATTATATGTTTTCATGTGATACTACTTTAAAAAAGGTAAATCAAAACCTTAATTCAAATATTGAAAATAAAATTTAAATTATTTAATTAATTATGTTCTGAATTTTTTAAAATATGGGAGAACACTTTACTGTTAGACTCTAATTAACTACATTCTCTTTGATTTTTTTGGAGATGATTGTGTACGCACACTTATTTGGACAATTTACGCATTATTATATTTGATTAATGTCTTACGAAAAGTATTCCTTTTTTTAACAAAATCTTATTAAAAAATACGCTATAAAAGTGTGAATTAATGAAAAAAATGCTATTTGAGCATATTTACTATCATTTTCATTTCCAGTTTTTCTGGAGAAATTCAACGGCTCTCTTTTTATTCAATATTTTAATTTTTTTTTAATTTATGAAATTTATTTAATTTTTCTATGATTTAATTAGATGTATTTTTAAAAAATAATTTTTAAAATAGATATAAACATAATTAGATTTTTAATTTTTTAATTTTTTTAAATAAATATATGTGACTTTGAAATTTTTGAATTTAATGTCAGATATAGATATTTACAAACTTGAGAGAGGCTATTTCATTGTCAATATTTTTATTTTCATATTGGTTGCAAGTTACATATTAAGATTTATTTATTTCATTTTGAAGTCTTTTTTAGCAAAAAAAATTCTTGAAACAATTAAAATGAAAGTAGTTGCATGTTAAATAGAAAATTAGATATTGCAAAATTTTGGTTATCTTTTAATATATTTTTAATTTAACGAGTAATAAATTTTTTTTCAACAACTTTGAATTTTTATTACTCTTTTTGAAATAGAAATTCTTTTATTTTTTATTTTTATAAATTATATTAATTAAAAGAGATAAAAGAATTTTTATATCATTAATTTTAAATGAGTAAAAATAAATGTTAATTTTTATTATTTTAATCAAAATAAACAGTAATGTAATTTAATAATAAAATTTATTTAAACAATATATTTATATCGACGCTGATATGCTCAGAATTATGAGTATAATATTACATATTAGTTATTATATTTAAAATAGATATTTGAAATAAAATCAAACTCAAAAGGAAATTTAGATTAAAGAGATGATCAGAATTTATCCAAGGGGACAAGATACAGTGGTTTTTCTCATTTATCCAAATTTACCTTTAAAGCCTTTTTCCTTTTTCCTCCACAAATTCATCATTGAAATCTTGATCAGATTTTTATTTTTTTAGCTTTACAGAGCAGAAGTGACAGCAAATGCTTGCTCAATATAATGTATCTTACCTACTTCGTTGCCATATATGCTTTGAATTTCCTATACTCTGCATTAAAGATAAAGTATACCTTTTGCAAATTGCAAATATTTTCATGTATTGGGTGTTTCATATATTTTCTTATACACCAAAATTCAGATGAGACGTCAGGCATCAATTCCACAGCTTCATTCATGAAAGACTAAGCAATTCGACTAAAAAAAAAAAAAGGAATAAGAAATCTCATTAAATTATGATTTCTCAGTTGAAGCAGGCTAAAAAAAAAGACCGCAGATGAAACTGGAATAGCCAATGAAAAATACAGGCAACTGAGATTTAAAAAAGCGTGCCTGAAAAATGGAGCAAATAGTGTTTGGACCACCGCTAACCGGCGCCGGCAACAAATTCTCCTCACCAGCAGTCGGCGTTAAGCTGTAACCTTTTTGCTGTTAACTTGGTTTGTCAAAGACAAAGAATTAGGGCAACATCAAACAAAGGAGAGAAGAAAACAAAATAGACTCTGCTGCAATATTTTGGATTTAAAATTCCTAGAATTTTCCGATGCACTTTCGTCGGTAACTTGAAACAAAATTCGTCGGTAATATAATTAATAAAAAAAAATTCTACAAATATTTACCGACCCATTTCGTCGGTAATTTGTAGCTATCTTCTTGTGTCATTTATACACGAGCATTTATCGATCAATTCCGACGAAATAGAGACTAAAAGTGGTCGCTATAATTTTATAATATTTTCTAAAATTATAAAATTTATTTTGGTTATTAGTGTAGGTAAACTGTGGATAAATACCAACGGATCATATTCCGTCGGTAATTTACATCTGTATTTACTATTTTTTTTAGTGTGAAAATAAGCATTTATACTTCATTAACTCAAGTTGGATAACTTAAAAAATAACAAAAAAAAGCACAAACCTGACTTAAATAATAATTATTAATATACTGTTTTTCACATTAGAATGGACAGTACTTTAAAAAGAATGTAAACCGTCTCGACAAGCGGTGTCATAAAAATTAATACACAAATGACTCATCACTGTTTTATCTTACAAGTAGCATTCGCTTTGGACGAGCACTAAATGCTGAATTTTCAATTCAATCTCATTTTCCTCTTCTTCAAGCGGTACGAGTGAAAATGAAACTGTTCAGACTTTGCATACCGTTAGAGCTTCCTGTTCTTCTGATTTGGAATAAGCTGAGGAATGCTCAATTTTCATTTTCTGCTATTGTGATATTCAAGGGTGAGAATTAATAAAACTAAATCAAACCAAATTAAATTAGTTTCAGTTTATCTAATTATATTTTTATAATTTCAAATCGAAATCAAATGATATAATAATTTATTCAAATTGAATTAAATTGATTTGTTTGTTTATTATAAAATAAATTTACTATTTTGGACATTAAAAAAATTCAATTAGTTATATATATTTAAACGAATTAAAATTGAAATCAAATAATTTAATATATCCAAATCGATCGATAACTGAATTTCTAAAATAAATATTTAGAACCAATCCAATTGAATCTGTTTAATTCGATTCTCGATTAAAAATTAATAATTGCTTATCTTGTATAATGCTAAAGGGTAATATTTTAAAATACATATATCTAATTGAGTTTCATACAAGGAATAAGGATAATATCATATCAATAACGACTTGCAAAAAAAAAAAAAGAAAAAAAATATAATTGTTTATGCAGTGTATAAATATGCCATGCATAAACCTTAAACCCTCCTCTCTCGTTATGGGCCCAATTCACTCTTATTAGCTGAGGTGAGAGTCACCGAGCATATAATGTTCGATTTTAACTCGCGGGAGACAATAATAAAATAAAATAAAAATTTAATTAAATATTAAATTTAATTGAAAATATTTATTTTATTAAATATTAAATTGAAACTTACAACAAATCTCTCACACCTCACTACATACTCACAAATTTAAGAACGGAGAATAATTCAAATATTAAATAATTTGACTATTTATAGTCAATCTTTAAAGAACAAAACAAATTATCTTTAATATTTGTCAAATGTTTGGCTAACAGCGGTGTCAAACATCGAAGACTTCGTTTTATTTTCATCATGTTTCTTTTACTTTTCTTTTTTTTTTCTTTTTTTGGTCAATTTGTGGGATCCAGCCGGACCTCCACTTTTCACTTTTTTTTATTCTATTTTGTGTTGACTTTAACACTCTCCCTCAATACAAAAAATATTTCTTTATAGTTTCTCTTAAAATCATACCAAACAGCTTTCAAAAATCTTTCATTTTTATCTTGGGTAATCCTTTAGTGAAAATATCAATCAACTGATCTTTTGTCTTCACCTTCATTATCTTAATCTCATCTTTAACTGCTTTCTCTCTTATAAAATGATACTGAACCTCTACATGTTTAGTTCTTGCATGAAATATTGGATTCTCAACTAAGCTGATTGTTGACAAATTATCACAATACAATGATATTGGATAATTAATTTCTTGATGCAAATCCTTAAGCAATTGTACCAACCAAGTGCTTTCCTATGTCGCCATTGTCGCTGCTCGATACTCTGCTTCTGTGGTTGAGAGTGACATTGTTGGTTGTCTTCTACTGCATCAAGTAATTGCTCCAGAATCCAGACTAAATACGTAATATGTTGTTAATCTTCTTATGTCATAATCACCAACATAATCAGCATCACAATAGCCTTCTAATTTGCAATTAACATTACTTTTGTAAAATAACCCGAGATCAAGTGTTCCTTTAAAGTACCTCAAAATTCTTTGAACTGCTTTCAAATGAGGCTTTTTTAGATTCTGCATGAACCAGCTTGCTACTCCAACTGCGAATGCAATATCTGGCCTTATAGTGTCAGATAGATTAAGCTTCCAACTATCTGCCTGTACATTTTTGAATCCTCCAATTCTTTGCCTTCTGAAATACTTAGTTTGGTATTAATCTCAATTGGAAGAGCAAAAGATTTACAATTGAGCATTCCATACTTCTGAAATAGATCTTTTACATACTTTTGCTAGCATAGAAACACTCCCTCCTTTGTGCGTTTCACTTCTAATTTGAGAAAGTGACTCAATTCTCCATGTTCTTTCATCTGAAAGCGAATTCATAAATTCTCCTTTGTTTGTTAGATCTCAGTCTCATCATCTCCAGTAATTATGAGATCATCAACATAAACTAGGACAATTGCTAGCTTCCTTCTCGAGCTTTGACAAATAAATTGAAATCAGCTAGTGTAACTGTATAACCACTGTGAACAAGAAACTAAGCAATTTTTCCATACCAAGCTCTTGGAGCTTGTTTGAGTGCATACAGTGCCTTCTTCAACTTGCAAACATGTTGAGGACAAAGCTTATTTTTAAAACCTTATGGTTTCTCCATGTAAACTTCAAGATCCAACTCTCCATTCAGAAAAGCATTTTTCACATCCATCTGCCATAGATTCCATGGCTTGTACGCTGTGAGTGCTAGTAAAATACGAACAGTTGCAATCTTAGCTATTGGACTAAATGTTTCATCATAGTATATTCCATATTGTTGTGAAAATTCTCAAGCAACTAATCGAGCTTTGTACCTCTCAATTGATCCATTTGGCCGGGTCTTGATCTTATAAACCCATTTGCGTGATATGGGCTTTACATCTTTTGGGTTTGGAACTAAATCCCATGTCTGATTTTCTTCCAAAGCTTTAATTTCTTCCATCATGGCTTGTACCCATTTCGTTTTCTGAGATGCCTCTTGATAAGATTTCAATTCTTTTTCAATTTCCATAAATGCAACATTAGCATACTTTAGATTTGGCTTCTCTACCTAATTGATCTTCTTAGCTATGACGATGATGGTTGTGGTGGTAATAATTCTGACATTGGTTGATCTTCTGACATACTTGTTGATTGGTCCTCCTTTTCTGTTTCTTGATAAACACTTGTCTGCCACTGCTTTTCTTGTGGTACTAACTATGAAACAACTTCAGTACTTCGTTGTAATTCTTCTAGTGGTTCTTCAAACTTTTCTTACAATCTTTCCTCTACCTCCTCAGATTGAGGTAACACCACATACTCTGGGGTCCACTAGGATGATGTCTCATCAAATACAACATTGCGTGAGACATAACATCTGCCATTATAAGGATCACAACATCTTCATCCTTTTCTAGTTTCGTGATATCCTACAAAGATGCATCTGATCACCTTTTTATCAAATTTACCTCGAAGATGATCAGGCATAAGTACATAATAGATACACCCAAACACTTCGAAGTGACTTACAGTGGGTCTCATTTTTTTGAATTTCTCAAATGGAGACACAAATCTTAACTTTGATTGTGGAAGCCTATTGATTATATGAATTGCTGTTCTCATACATTCTACCCAAACTCGGCCAAGGACATTTTTAGCATGTAACACACTTCGACAAATTTCTACAAGGTGCTTATTTTTTCTTTCAACAATTCCATTCTGTTGTGGTATGCCTGGACAAGTCAATTATCACTGAATCTTGCATTGACGAAGATAAGTAAAAAACTCATCAAAAGTGTACTCACCGCCATTATCTGTCCGAAGACATTGGATTTTCTTCTCAATTTTATTTTGTGCCATTAGCTTGAATTCTTTAAAATTTGCTAGAGTTTCAGATTTTTCTTTCATAAAATATACCCAAATGTATCTAGAATAATCATCAATAAATGTAACCATATAATGCATACCATTTATTGATGACTGTTTTACTTTTCCAAACACATCTGAATGAATCAACTCTAGTAGTTATTTGGCTTTGAAAGTTGAACCTTCATATGGTACTTGATGCGCCTTCCCGTACTGGCATCCTGCACATACTATTTTAGTACGAACTTCAAGATTTGGTAATCCTCTAAGTGAAGACTTATTCATCATTAACTTCAGCTTATGATAGTTGACATGTCCAAGCCATGCATGCTACAAATCCACCATCTTGCTGCTTCTTGTTTTGTCAACATAGGCCTCCTTAGCTAGCGTCACATACATGGAGTCTACTTTAACTCCTTCCATTTCAGGTGTATGAATAATTTTAATTTTTTGATACACCTTGACATCATTTGGGCCAAAAATAACAATTTGCCAGAGTTTGTCAACTGTGGCACTGACAAAAGATTTTTCTTCATTCTTGATACTCTGTAAACATCATCTAGCTGCACTTTCTTTTTGTTGTGACAAGAATCAATAACCGTATTATCAATATAGGTAATTGGTAATTTTGTATCATTTGCAGTTGTCACAACTCGCTTGCCTTTATATTCTGAAGAATTATGAAGGTTGTCTTTATTTCCTGCCATATGACTAGAACACCCAGAATCAGAATCCAGTCTTTCTCATAATTTACTCTATGAGAATAAATAGCACTAGAAGCTTGTTCTTTTTCCTTCACTACTGCCATAAGACTTGGTACTTCAATCACTTCTAAATTGGACTCTTCTTGCATTATTGTCGTACTTGCAAAAAATGCTTCAAGATCCCATCTTAGTTCATTTTGCTGACTTGTACTTGCTATTGTTGCATTACCTTTGGCGGTCCTTTTATTATGCCAACATTCTCTAGCATAATTTTCCTTTTTGCCACATGTGAAACACTCACCATTTTGACATATAATGGATTTAGACTATCGATTAGTTTGGAATTGCCTTTGTTGAGCTCCTCTAGATTAGAAATTTCCTCATGTGTGGGATTGTCTCTATTGAGCTCCCCCTGATTGAAAATTTCCTTCTGCTTTGCTCTTTTTCTGGCCACGAACTTGATTCTTCCTTCTATTGGTGAAGAGTGCCACCTCTTCTGTATTTGATGAAACTCCATCCATTTGCTTTGCTAAAGTTTCTTGACTTACCAACAAATTTTTCAACTCTTCGATTGAAGGTTGTGTGGGCCAACCTTATACTGGAGCAATAAATCTTCTATATTGAGATCGTAAATCGTGAATGATTACTCGCCTCATTCTGTCATTGTTGACTCTGGATGCCTCATCCAGTTTTGCAATTTCTCTACAAAGAGACTTCACCTTTGTGAAGTATTGACTAATTGTCATATCACGTTGTGCGATAGACATTAGCTCACTTTCTAAGACTTGTAGTCTTAAATCATTTTTCTTTGCAAAACAAGAGGCAAGCGCGTCCCAAGCCTCCTTTGGTTTATCAGCTTCTTTGATGTGCTCCATCATTTCATCTTCAGTTGTTGTCTTAATAACAAACATGGCTTTTCCTACTTTAATCTTCCATTTCTTTAGAAGATTATTATCATCTTATGGTGGTGATGTGATCTCCATCTCAACAACAACCTCCCAGAGGTTTTGACCTTGCAAATATGACTCTATGCAGGTCTTTCATATATTGTAATTATTGTTGTTGAGTTTTTTTATACTCCCAGCATTACTTGATTCTGTCATGGTGTCTTGGTATTAGCAGCATCGCAATTTACCAAGAATGCGTGGTTCCAAACCAACAAACTTTACAGTTTCAAATTGTGCACGAACAAAATCTCAACAACAACCCAAACCAAAAAAAAAAATCTTTATTGTAGCCGTATACGTAAATAGTAACAGTACTGGGCTTAATAGTGATAAGTTATGCAACAATAACTTTAATAGTAACTATTCACCTTAAACTTTGAGTTACTATTTTACTATTCATCACTTTCTTATTTCTGCAACTGCTTTTCGAGCGGACTGTACCAAAAGATTCCTTGTAATTTTCTTTTTGTCATGGTATATTTATTTTCAAAATATATCCACGGATTTGGTATCATTCTCTAACTAGCTAGACTTTAAATTAAATAATAGTTTAAGAAAAAATTCCTTTCTGATGTGGAAGGTCAGTCTAAATTGTAACCACAGAGCATAGTCAAGAATTTCTTGATTTATTATTTAATTTGGCCGAAACCTTGGCTCTAATACCACTTGTTGGATTTTAATAGGTGAAGAGAGAATAATAAAATAAAATAAATACCCAATTAAATATTGAACTTAATTAAAAATACTTATTTGATTAAGTATTAAACTAAAACTTACAATAAATCTTTCACACACTCACAAATTTAAGAATGGAGGATAATTTAAACGCTAAACAATTTGGCTATTTATAGCCAATCTCTGAAGAACAAAACAAATTACCTTTAATTTTTGTCAAATGTTTGGATAATAGTGTTGATTTTAACATACAATTCATTATATTCAATTGCAGTAGGGGACAGCATATTTCCCAATTAGTAGTTGTGGAAAAAATATTTATTTATTTATTTTATATAAAAACATATATACAATGAGTTAAATTCACTCTGAAACAGTCCTTTTCCTTTTCATTTATCCTTTCAAAACAGCTAAAAATTACATTTGTCATTAAAATGCCATGATCATGGATTCCTATGAGTTAATTAATTGAGTTTTGTTCACACAGAAAATCCATTGCAAGAGGATGAATTTCTTTTTTCATTTTGCAAGAATATGCGAATCCGACGATAACACATCACATTTTCACACACTGTAATCAAACAACACAAAACTAATTACAGTGGATTCATTTCTAATAGTGAAAATATTTCCAGCATTGAGTTTATGAATAGAAAATGTAATTTCTTGTTTCTAATAACCTTTTCACAGGAGAATGAATTAATTAAAGAATTTCGTTAGCTATATATTTTTTTATGAATAATTGTAAAAATAACATATTAATTTCAGAAGCATAACTTTCAATCATCCTCTGTAGGAAAGATGAACTAATAATCAGAGTATATTTGTAGTTACATGTTTTTAATGACAATAATTATGAATAATTGTAATAAATCATAAAAAATAATATATTAATTTGAAAACATAGCTGTCGTCGTTTATATGGACATTGCGTTATTATAAAATTTTCAGTTAATGTATTTTTATGAAAATAAATTATGAATAGTTTTAATCTTTCTCTAGGTATAAACCATAGAGGTTTTTGACTCTCCTTATAAGTTGGCTAATCACCTCAACCATCTTACCCGTATTATTTATTTATTTTTTAATTCACTTGTGAGTCAAAACAATATGTATAATTTATTTTAAAATAAAAAAGAAGAAAAGAAAGGGATAATGTGAATTCAAAATTTTAAATTTGAAGTGTTCTTAGGACGTCAAATTATAATTTAACTCAATTCTTTCAATTTCATAGCACCTGATAAGATTTTTTGGATATTGAAAAGCATACATTATTAGTTTAATTGTACAAATTACATGTGTTCAATACTAAAATGCAATATAATACACTAATCAAATTTAATTATAACATTAATACTATTATTAGAAATACATTTAATTCTGATGCATTACATTTTATTACAGCTCACTGGACAAAACATTAGTATACTTATAATAAAAAATACCCAACTGGTAGGAAAAAAACAATAAAATAACCTGATAATCAATCCGAAGTCCAAATACTTGAAAAAAACGGAAGAATATAACCAAAACCTAGTATTAAAACGAATGGATTGGCACTATGCAATGATGACCACCACAGAACGATGAAATATACTCCACGTGACAGAACAAACCAAACATTGAAGAAGACTATGCACTTGGTGGGAGAATAATAAGTGCTAATAAAACTTTATCACTGCAAGAACATAAACAAATTAATACAAACAGCTCTTCAGAATCTCAATCACAGACCACCATAGAAATTACAATGAAGCACGTTCAACTAAGAACACAACGAAATATATAAATGAAAGTCCAAGGTCCATCCAGTGAAATTAGCTGTTAGCTATTTTAATAACATTTAGCTGATAGCTATTTGAATAGCTTTTTTTATAAAAAGTTAAAAGCTAACATATAAACGTTACATGTTTAACTTTTTATAAAATGCTATTTAACTTCTAAAAGTCAAAACGCTAAAAGCTATTTAAAAAGTTTTCGCTGAATACAATCCTAATCAGGTTGGATAGACTCAAAATCAAGTACCATCAATAAAATGCAATGTGATTTCCAGAGCAAGGAAAAAAAGAAGTCAATACAAAGTGAACACTGCCACTCTCTGCATAACACCAAAAGGAACACAAAAGGAGGCACATAAAGTTAAATGGTTCTTATCTTTAGACTGCTGAAATGAGATGCGCAGTTGTGTGCCATAATGATGCAATAAAATAGCATGCAAGGATTTGTTAATCCAAGCCTCATTCCAAGTAGTATTATGTTGCAAAAAATGAGTTCCACAATAATTGAAAACATAAAATTCCAGATAAAATGGATGTGAGAAATATGGGTAAACTCAAGGTAGGACCTAATCAATATCTCATACATGTATATGATAAAACAAGTACACAAGTATCTACCAATAGCATGATGGATTTTACTATATTTTTGAAACCATATATATATATATATATATAAAATAAAAAAAAAGAGAGATGCCAAAAGCATTTATTTACATTATATGCATTCTTGGGAAAGCCAAACGAGTTTTACCCATCTCAAATTTCCTATACAGCCGTGATCCCTCTGTACCTTGAAGCACTAGCAGAACAAGGTCCAACATAAATTAAGTACAAGTACAAGAAAAGTACAGCTGTAATTCCAACCTTGTTGTCTGATGATCACGGCTGTAGTTATTTTTCCTTTTTCTGCCAATTCCTACCTCTCCATTTCATATTGCTTAGCCACCCAAAATTGAGTAAGGATCTCCCAGACTGTAACTTCAATAGGTGGATTCTGTATGGTATCAGGATATTCTTAAGACCTACAGTAATTCAGACAAAAAATAATAGAGCAATTAGAAAAAGCTGGAAGTCATAAAAACAAATCCCGTTTCCCTGCTACCAGATTAATAAATAAAAGAAATAAAAGAGAAATTTTCATTTTGTTCTCCATTATAATCAGAAGCGGTACTGCATGTAGCATTGCAGGGGCCAACGCCTCCCAAAATTTTTAAAAATTTTACTTTTCAACCTTCTTTTAATTCATATGTTTAAAAAAAAAAATTCTGCATGTGATGCTAGGTGTACCTGTGATGCACATTGTCTTATATATCCGAGCAACATGGGGATCTCCTTTCATAGTCATACGTGGCCTCTCCAAGCACTCAAGAAATTCTAAGTCTGCCTTCAACAGTTTGGCTTGATCATGAGTATCATAGCCAATATCATGACAGTAGCAGCAATAATCTAACCAATCAATTGGTCTCCTATCCCAAACAAGAGAACCCCCATCTTTCCCACTCGACCAGTTGGGCCCACAATAATGCCCATAGCGTGGAAATAGCTGAGAAAGAAATCCTCTTGGACCAGTATGCCATGGAACCTTGGATACATATGGTCTAAAGCGCAAACGGTTACCACCGGCTCCACCATTTTCAATAACACCATGAGATCGAGCACGCCTTTTCAAACCTTTGTTTATAGTGGTTGGTGTTTGAATTCTATCTTTAGCATTGATAGCCCAAGGAACAAATGAAAGCAAGGACCATCCCCCCAACTTGATATCAAACTGAGTTTTTTGCTTCGGTTGTTCAAAGGTAGTACCCACAGATAAAACAGCATTGGTGGGCAGAAGGCTTGTGTCCAAATTCTCGTTTGAATGCATATTAAACCATGGTATGTGATCCAGAAACCTGAAATTCATTGTTTAAGTAACAGAAGACATCACCATGTTACACCATTCACCACCACAAATAACTTGTTCGGCAAAACCTGTCATACATACAATGATACAAACAATATCAAGAGGAGTTGATGAATTGTTATCATGCTACTATATAAACGCTAATCAGTTTTGATGGGAGGGAACAAGTTATTTTTCTGAGCATATTTTGTCAAGTTCAATGTCACAATAAATTTATGCACGTTTGGCAAATTTAAAACTGGATCCTATGATCCAAATATTGGTTCCCAAGTGCAAAAACCCATAAATCAAACTTGTCAACCAATCTCAAGTAATTTAAATGTTGATGTGAATTTCAGAATTTGGATACCTTTGCTAGCATTAAGTATTTAATGTAACAATTGTAATGGATGATTTATTATGCAGCAAAAGGAAATTATGAGCTTTTTGGTATAAATCAATTCCATAGAATTTTAAGTTCATTTACAAATCCACATTTTCATGTTTGATATGAATGAAAATTCATTTAAGATATTGGTTATACTTGGATTAAATTCTAAAAAGTTGATAGGATTAACAAGCGTGCAAGATCCTACAGCTAGCAAATAAGTACAAGATAGTAAAAATTACATAGTTTTAATGAATTCCATTCAAATGTGAAGACTCATTTACAAAAGAATCATCAGAATGAAATTCATATGCAAAAGAAATGAATATATGAAATTTTACCAAAAGTCCTTTTTTGTGGTTCTTATTTTATTTCCAACACGATATTTTGCACAGATTCCCCTACCTATGCATCCCTATTCCTAAGAAGAAGCATTTTATATTTTGAATAAGCAATTCAATTAAGCCTATCAGTATCATTGGACCACATTCTAGAAGAAGGGTTCCCAATCCTGTTTTCATACAACATACAAGAACATTCACACTCCCGAAAGCACAGTCTACCAAAGCGTGCAAGTTGATCTAGGATATGATGATTTTACAATCGGAAAGAGAAATAATGTCAATCATTTCCTACACATTGTTCAACTGAGAAAAAAATAACTATTTAAATCATTTCCACAATGCAAATAAGGAAAAACTACCTATCATACTAGTAAAAACAACTTATAATAGGACCAAAACAGTAATATCACGTCCTTCTCGTCCCAATTTTTTCCCTCTAACATTCTTCTTTACGATCCAAACCATAGAGGCAAATAATTGTTCACTGGATGATAAGATTCTATACAAAACCTTTCATTTTGGTAGCCAATAATTGATTATTTAGCATTCCTTATTTCAGGAAATTCTTTTGGTCAGTCAACTAATAACTTCTAGGTCTCGTTAATAGTGATTGCTGTAACACAAATACAGTTTTCTAGCAATTTTCTCAAGTTTTCTCAGCATCCAAACAAAACGAAAAAGGAAAGAAGAATCAAAAGGAAAAGGAAACTGAAACTAAATAAAAGAACTTACTGGATCTGATTTCACGAAAAGGTTATCGACTATTAATGCGACAGACAGAGAGCTATGGCGTACAATTTTTTTTTTTTTTTTCACAGGAAGTTCTGGGAGAAACGTTTCGCTCTCTCTCCGGTCTCTGTTTCTCTGCATATGATGCCCAGGCTCGGCAGGACTAGAAGAACAGATAATGCCGACCCCATTTTCGGGTAATACTACTCCATATAATAAGGCAGGAAGGGCCCACTTGGTGCAGAATTCATGACGTGGCACGTTTTTAATCGATTTATTAATAGAAGTACTTTTTATTTTATTTTTGTAAAAATAGATGTGGCCTGTAGTGTGGAGTGAGGAAATAGAGAAACGGATTTGGAAGTTCGAAACAGAGGAACAAAGATTTAGTTGGCTTTAATTAATACTAAAATATAAGGAACGGTTTGTCGGGGTCAACATGATTAACCAAAAATTAAATTCAGTTTTTTCGATTTGATTTTTATAATTCAATATGGTTTTATTTTGATAAAAAGAAAATAATTTATGTATCATTTTAATGTATTGCAATATTTTTTATTACCTTTAAAAAAATACTTTTTAAAATTTTAATTAATTTATTTATTTTGGTTCAGATTTAAAATTATTTATAAATTCCGTTCAGTTTCATGTAAAACTAATTTAGATTGGCTCTAACTTTTTCCAAAGATAATTATATTGCCCTCTCCTTCTAAAATATTTATCGTATTTGCATATTTCACGTTCTTTAAGAAAATCATTCAATTTATCTAAATTGCAATGAATTATTGATTAAACTAATTATACTACACTTAATTTTTCTAAGTTATAAGAAACTATTAAGGAATTGAAGCAATGATTATTGGTCATATACAAAGAATAAAAATGAAAAAAAAATTATTAATTATCAAATTCATAAATGTGATAAATATTTAAAAATATGATATTTTTTCATATGTGACAAATATTTAGAACGGAAGAGTATTCTGATCACACATCACCAGTAAAACCCAACATATAAATGTTATTGGCTATAAAATCTTTTTCTGTCCTCCCAATAGTTAAAAGAATTTTAAATGACATTATGTTCCACAAGTGCTCTTGAAGTTGGCTTTTCCATTAATGTGTGTGGTGATATGTAATAGTCTGATATATTGAGTCATGTTTCCTACAGGTCTATCAAACACTGCTCGTTTTGGTTCCCAAACCTGGTATATTGAATAATAACTCCACTGTATACCTCAGACTCTTGATAAGTTTATTTCTCACAAGTTACACATATTTTTCTTGGAAACTTCCAGAACTCTATGACGAGACCATTCCTATGACTGCACAATGAAAAGGCAAATGTACTCCTTGAAGTGAAAAGTTACCTTCTAAACCTCTTTTTTTGTAGAACTTCCTTAGGCTCCATGTCATCATCTGTAGATTTTTGTCCAAACTTATTTTTTTCAATTCCATAATTAGAATTGGTTAGAGTTGCCTTCTACCATTTTTCTGAAGTTCATTTCCTCGACAAACTCTGTTAGCTCAAGGACTTTTATAACCTTTAATTTTGATGATTAATAAAAATAATAAATTGAAATAATTTAATATATAGTATTTTTCTAAAGTTTTTTGCAAAAATTAAATCAAGAAGATCTCATCAACTAGATGTTTAAAAAACCATCGTAATGAAGATCAATAAGGCTACTTGAAGACCTAATAAGTTAGCCTAGTTAGTTAAATCTAGTTCATCTTGTTAAAATATAAAGATAAATTATCCCTATTCTAGCTAAAATCAAAATTATCTTTCTAACTTTTTAAAATATCATACTTAAAAGAAGATTTTTTTGTTAAAATAATATTTCTTAAAATATTAAGAGGGAAAAATGTATTTCAAAATCTCACTTTTCAAAATTAAAAAATACCTTCTTTTGACAAAAAGATTTTGTGGGCAAATAAGATCTTAAAATTATCTTAGGCTTTTAAATTTGAAATGACTACTTCTTAATATAGTACAATAGCTCAAACCTTTCCCTCTTTCTTGCTAAAATTCTGCAGTCATCTTTCTTTTTCCTTCTTCTTTCTTCTTTCTTTATAACATTAACTTTGCTTTTTAATGGGAAGAAAAGAAATTTCTGGATATAAAGGTTGCTAGAAAACTTGAACAAGTATAAGAGAAAATATGAGTTAACTATTTTAACTTTAAAAGCTCTCATCATAAGCCTTCATTTCTTTCTTCTTCTTTATGCTTCAAATGCATTATTTCTAACAGAAGAGAATGAACCATATTTCGGGAGAGATTATCAAAATTGAACTGAAAAACATTTTAATTCTCTTTCTTGGGCTGAAATGGCATAACATTCTTTCTATTATAGGTTCTTGTTAATCTAGAATAAAGTAGAGGAAATCTAAATAAAAAATGTTATGAGAATAAAGCTTGTGTGAAGCTTTTGTTGTTTAGGTAATCAAGCACCTCTTTTGAGTAAGAGCAAGTCTTGTAAGTTTCCTAGTTCTTATTAAAAACTAGTGGGGTTAAGTTTTTATTTAGTTTTTTTGTAAAAAACTAAAGGAAAAGTTGATAAATTTTTTTTAAAAACTTATGGAGAATGGTTAGTTCTAAGAGTTGAACTATTTTCATTGTACTTGGCTTTGCTTTTGCCTTTAAAAAGAGTATGCTAGTAGAGGGTCTCAAGATGATTTCTTAAAGAGTGGATGTATGCATGAAAAATGTGGAACCATTATAAAATTGATTTTATTGTTTCTCCTCTTTCATCTTTTGATAGTTATACTTGAATATACTCACACACTCACTTGATTATCTATTATCCTTGATGGATCAATTCTGTCATATGTGCTACATTGTGATTATTTGACTTCTGAGGTTGCCTTGATTAGTTACTGACTTGCAGAAACTTTGCTGACTAATTTCAGTGAGCTATATTCAATAACTATTTCAACTTTATGTTTTGATGTCTATGATAAATCAAATTGAATATTTAATTGATTTATACATGTTTATTATCTAATTTGAGTTATAATATATTGCTTCTACCATGATTGAAAAAATCAATTCACTACCCTCTTGGATATTTGTCTATTCAGACTTATAACCTCCTCTTTTGAGTTTGAGTCATAGGTTGAGAAACTTTGCATGTCGCACCACCATCCACTTTTTGTTGGGCTTGATAGGTGGGAGACAAAAAAATCTTGATTATTTCCTTTGAAACTTTAGCTTAAATTTAACATCTCTTGTCTTTGCAAGAAAAGGCAATTAATGCAAGGACCAACTACCCTTAAAAACTTCTACTACTAGTATTATTGTGGCTCTTTAGGAGTCTTTGAGAACTTGGATGAACTTGCATCTTCTTCAACCAATCAATGATACTCCTCATATCCACTTCAACAATATTGATGGATGCCATAAATAGGAAAAGATCCTCATCTATTAGCATTTTCTCTTTGTCAAGAAACCTCAAGGCTCCCTTATTGATGAGATTTTGTAGAGCATTCTTGAAATTTCAATAGTTATTAGTCGTATGGTTTTAGAAATCATGATACTTATAATATTGTTTGCCCTTTGTTTCTTCTTTTATTGGAAATTTTTGACCTGTTGGAAGAGTTATGAAATTTTTCTACGGCAAGAAATTGAAGATCTCTTTTATCTTTGAAACATCAAAGGTGAATCAAGTTTCTGAATTGGAGTTCCACCTTTGAAAGCTGTCTTTATAAGAACTCCTAGATTCGAGCACACACAGAAACTTGAGTTCACCAAGTTAGCCATGACAGTTTCCTCATAAGGCCCTTGCTAATAAGTCCTTGTTGAGCTTCTTTTCCTCTGCTATTATTCTTCATCACCAGCTCATAGAAATCCCTAACTCCATTCCTTAGAATTTCTTCTTCAGCTTGAATTCTAAGTCTCTCTTATCCATCTTTACAAATTCATGTTCACATAAGAACACCTTACACACTAATTCCTTAACTTCTTAAACATTGCTTAAGAATGAATCAATTGTCTCTTCACTTCTTTGTGTCAGCATAGACAATTTAGCCATACAGACCTTTGGCTCAGCTTTAAAGAACTGAGTATAGAGAGTTGCTCCATTTTATACCATGAGTTTACTAAGTTCATTTAGGGTCTTGAATACCAGGTGAAAGTTATGCCTGTCAAGGATTTAGAAAACAACCGAAATTTATAGTTAGCAAAATTCTTCAAATCGGTGAGTTCACCGCATTGGATGATAAATTTGATAATGTGCTCTAAGGCTGACTATCCATCTTCTTTCGAAAATAAGAAAAAGTCTGAAATTTTATACCCCCTAAGATAAGGGCTCTCTATCAATGGTTTCGGAATAGGACTTCACAAATCTAAGAAGCCAACCTATTTGAGGCACCACACATATAGCTCCAACATAACGTCCCTTAAAATGCCATGGTGAGTTGGAAATTTAAGGAACAATTTTATCTATCACTTGAGAAACTATAGTGAGACCAGTATATTTATTCTAAAAAACTATGGTAAAATTGACTGATTTACCTCCTTGACTTCCCCATACACCTCTCAACAATTGAGGAGCATGAGAAGTGTCAACCTTATAGACATTTGGGTAAGTCATGGAACAAGTGGACCCAAAAATAATATGTTGAGTCATTGGAAGCCTACAAGTGAGGCTGCCTAATTGAAGTGGTGTTTTTGATAGGTGGTGCTCTAGCTCCTCTCTTTGGCATGGTGGTTAATACCTCTCATAAGCAAAAGTAAGACCATTGCTAGTATGAGATTGAAAGACGGGTGAATCAATAACATCAATTTTCTCTTTAGTGACTTTCTCCATAAAGATATTCATGGTTTGCAGGAGTTTGGCCAAATGAAAAGTGGTTAGGATATATTCCTCTTAAAACTCAAGTGAAAGGTGTTTAGGATGCACAACAACATCCCATCATACGTGCAACTAAAGATTATTGATTCTTCCAGGGGAATAAGCCAATGAAATGATGTGATTGGCTGACAGCTTGAATTGAAAATTGTGGGCGTGTCAAGTGTGTGTAGTAGACTAACTAAAAAATTAAAATTGCGCTTAAACTGACTTCTAGATTGTGGATTGAATCCACAGTATATATTTCACTAGTTATGCAATTAAAATAAATTGAAGAAAGGAATTTATGAAAGTGAACTTGGAATAATTGTAATAAAATCGTAATTATAAAGAAAGTAAATGTACAATGTTTGAAAAAAAATAAAACCAGAGCTTTAAAAATTAAATTGATCGCTTAAAATTGAATTTATTTAGTTCGAATTAATCGGAGAATTTAACGGGGCTTTTGTATCATTCCTGGAGATGTAATGTTTGTTTGGTTGACTTGTTAGCTTTACAATCCCATGTAAAAAGATCTTGTGAACGAAATATTAAGAATGTTAATACCATTAGTTATAAAAATATCTCATTCATTTATTTTGATCAATTTTCTCTACTTCCAAATTCATTTATTATGAAAAATATATTTGCCACAATTTGCCACGAAAAATTGATATTATAAAATGTCTGAAATGCTTCCGTACATATAACGTTCAAAACACCCCGTGTTTATTGTGAACAAAATCGACGGCATTAATTCCCACTGGACAATTGAATCCATTGCAGTCAAAATTATGTTCTATATTATATTAATTATTTTAATAATATTTGTATTTCACATTAATTTATCATTATAAAAAAAAATTATGGAACCGGTGCTTATATTTTGCATGATATAACTCTAAAGTATGAAATAACGAGAATACCCATAAATTAAGAATATTCTTTTTATTTATATTTTTCATAAATTAAATAAATAAAATTATTATAGATTCCTAGAGCAAAAGATATTTATAAGTAAACGTAGACGCTTAATATGTCAAAAATTACTTTGCTAAGAATCTATTTTTCTACAAATAATCTTTCATAAAAACGTTAAATCCCAACCAAGCGCGACATACAAGTTTACCAGAAACTGCACCTCGTTTCAGTTCCAACATAGCAACTACTCGTATCAGTTTCAGGAATTCCAATGTGCCAATGTATCAAACTAACGCAGCATAATGCGATTGAATTCATCTGCCCATATCAGTTTGACACCATTTTGGCTCGCCTTTATACATTTAACCAATGATTCATTTCATAAATGTACTTCTAAGTGGGTTGCTACTGTCAACAAACTGGTCATTGAATTCATCTTCAAAAATTTCGGTACAATGCACCCATCAAATTTCGATCATTCATTCATTCACTCACTCATTTATGTCCATATACACAGGACCATTTTTGTTGAATACATACAAGATAGATTTCTCAAGAGATCAAAAAAAGAAAAAAAAAAAAAAAGGGTCGTCCAAAATATATGTTCAGTACAGATCACCCTACTATTGACACAACATGAAACGCCCAATTTTTTTTGTTTACAATAGTTGAGACAGAATAGCAAAACAAATGCTAGGAGGATGGAGGCTTGGTGATTAGAATCCAATTGTATTCTAACTAGAACAATGTAAAAAGGAGAGCAAAATGGGGGGAAGAATATTGGAATTGAAGCAAAGAGTTCTCAAGATACAAGTATATGCAATCCTGAAGAATGTACAACAACATGACTCACCGCTGAGCAACATTTCTTGTCAGTTCCAGGGTGGGGATGATGGTCTATAAACAAAATCTTGTGATGATGCTGTGCCGTAGTTCAAGTCGAGGTTGTGGAGCTGTTCCATTAATTGAGAACGCCTTTCCTTGAAGAAATCAAGCCGAGTAGTTAATTCTACCAAGGCAGAAGATGCTGCCAATGGATGTCTTGGATAATCCATCTGCAACCATTATGACAAAATCATATCTTAGGTGCAAAAAAAAATCCAAGATTATTATTATAATTGAATATAAGTCTCACGCATATGAATGCTTATCTTTTTTTTTTCTCTCTTTATCTATAACAAAACTTTCCATTTACTAGACCATTTTCTCAGTCCTTTAACTTTTGCTAGATAATACAGGTCAACCAGATTTTAAAAAACATATTCATATCACAAGGTCAGACTTTTCCAGATCAACAAAATATTAAATGACATGAATTTAGAGTAGCACATGCTATGAGAAGACCCTTACCTCTACTGCTCTCGAAGTGGAGGGAGCAGAATCAACACCGCAGAGCTCATCCATGGACATGTTGGTGGAAGCCTCTGTGCTTTTGGAATCAATCAAGCTTGTTGGTTCCATAAATTGCTTTCGAGGAGGCTGCCTACTACTGCTGCCAGTTGCTAATCCAGTTCCTTTAATATTTCTCCAATCTGCTCCTAACAAGCTCTCCTGCAGCATAATAGTCAACTTTAAGTTGGATTTCTAGGGTACTGTCAGACAAATAAAACAAAAAGGGGGATATCATAATGAGGATTGCTAGGGCTTAAAAATGCTTTCTGTCAGACAAAATCAAGTATAAAGCCAAAAGAAAAAATAAAATATACATGTATGTACGAATAATTAAATACTCTCAAGGTTTTCAGGACAAATAATTAAATTTAATTATGTATTTTCATTTGCAAATTCTATATTTCTATTCCTTTTCTTTCTTTCTTTCTTTTTTTTTCATTATCACAAGTTGGGGATGGTTGGGTGAAAGTTGAAGCATTGGAATTATTTTCCCTTAAAACACTTTATCAAAGAACATACACTTAATTCAAATACTATACAGAAGCATAGAAGCTGTGTGCGAGAGTTCCAGACCCATTTTTTTGATTCATTTTGAATCTGTCTCAAAATAATGGGAGTCAGCTACATGGATTCTGTTTCGGTATTCTATTATATTCTGTTCCAAGCCAAAAATTTGGTGACCTATAATACTAAATCTATAAATCAGAGGACAAAACCTTCCAAGAAAAAAAAAAAAACTTAATTCATTTCAACTGAAGTCTCAAAATAATTGAAGTCAGCTACATGGATTATCTTCCTCTATTCTATTCTGCCCAGAGAAAATTTTGGTGAACTATTGTAATTCTAAATCTATACATCAGAGGACAAATTAAAGAGAAGGTTTTGTGCCTAAGCAGCCAGGAAGATAAAAAATTCCAAACATCAAAGAACAAGTGGCACAGGCACGTGGATGAATAATTTAAAATTCAAAAAAAGTATCATTTAGTCAAATAGGTGATAAGAACCATGTTCAATAACTTCTTCCTTTAAAACACAAGCTTACAGGAACCACTCAGTTTATATCAAAGCACTTCTAAAGCTCTTAAAAAGAGTTTCAACTCAAAGCAACTTGAGCTATAAAATACCTCAGTTCTTTGTTTCCTTTCATGATTCACAAAAGCAAGGGTTGCATCAAAATCTTGCTGAAGAAATCTCCTGCAGATATCAGAAAAAAGGGGGCATTAAAAAGGCTTTGAGAACTGTTGTGGCAACCACTTTCATGAATCACCAAGTGAAATTGTCTCTAATTTCAGTGATCACAGTGCTTCTATGTCTACTTCTTGCTAGGCTCCTTAGCATTAAAACAAAAAGAAAGAAAAAGAGGAGAGACAAATAAAATGCAATTGCAATAAGAATCAGTTAGCTTCACATTAAGAAAAGAAAGACGCTTTGCCCATTCTTTCCACCAAAAACTATCAAATGAACTGCATTACAACACATTCTGTTGATAGGGCTTTAAATATTCAAAGTTTCCACATCAAGTATTTTTGTTTTTTTTTTTTAAAAAATAATGCTATTTAGCTTAAATAATTTCTCACAAAAAATATATGAACCCAGTAGATTTGTAACATGCAGCAGATGTAGTATGCACATATAAAGAAAACATGTGTCTTGATTTGGGAGTGGTGGCTATTGAGGGGCAGGGAATGGGTGCAAAGACTTGGATAAGTATCCTTGGTCTTTTGTGAATTCAGAAAAAAGGCACTCAACATATCACTCCTAGATGAGTTTAAATGGCGAGGAACCCAGAAGAAAATTCTGTGGTTCCCCAATGGAGGCCAAATTCAAAGAAATCATGTTCATACGATAAACATACTCGAAACCCCAGTCTTGAAAAGGCCAGTGAACTAATAGTTCAAACGTGAAAAGAAATGCAACATGCTAAGTACTCGTAATTGTCAATAGCATAAAAGAGCAACTGAAAAGATACTCAATTGGCATACTTACTGTTGAGTGCTTTGATTTCGGACATGTTGATAGCGGTCACACGCATCAGAAAGCGAACCATAATGATGCTGCCGTTGCTGATTAAGTTGATGGTGAAGTTCTGCAACTTTCTGCTTCAACCTGGCCACATCAGCTTCAGCAAGAGCAATCTCCTCAAGCTCAGCCCTTGTCTTCACATCATTTTAAGTCATAAGAATGTGCATTCCCAAATATTCTATGTATCTGAAGGAGCAAAGGAAACAAGGTAAAAAGTCATCGAGATATGTACACACTTTAGAATCCATGCCAAGTGAATTGGAGAACTGTCCAGAAGACATGCTCAAGCCAACTTCCAGTGCAGCTCTAAGATCTCTTTCAGCTTGCAGCTGCTCTTGCAGCCTTGACACCTACAGAGTCATCCACAAGTCAGTAAACACAAACAAGAAAGGCATGATAGTATACTTGCTCTACAAGCATTGAACATTTCAAAACATATAACCATTCTATCCAAAAACATTATTGAACATTCCCTCCATGGACCAAAAGTCAGACTTTTGCACCTACAATCCCAGTCCTCGAACAAAATAATCAAAGACACCAAAGAACTGTTACTATTTAATAATGTTGAAATCCAAAAAGGGAATCATGCACTTGTATTGATTTAGCATTTAATGCCAGAAGTTAGAAGTTGGCAATAATTGCCATGAGTAGCAAGCAGATGAACACAACAATTTTGAAATACAAATATAACAAGAAATAATGTCAGGAATAAATGCATTTACTTAGGGTCGTGGTTATGTTTAGTTCAGGAACTCAAACTATTCAGCAAAAACAAAAATAGAATATGATCACAACGAGATAATTCATCTTTTTGGTATAGACGAAAAAGATTGCCTAGTTGGAATTTGTCAGGTGCTCCACAGCATGGTAAAGGAGATGCTTGAATACTGGCATTGCAGAACTATTCCAGCATCCTCTTACCAGGTTTATCTGATAAAAGAGAGGGAGGAAGGGGTTGAGGACTTTCTACAGGAGGTTACACCATCTTCTTAATTGATAGAAAGACCCTTTAGGTGTCTCTGGTCTTGGGGTAGGCAAAGTGTTAGAAATATCTTGTTCTCTCTCTTCTCTCTCTCTCTCTCTCTCTCTCTCTCTCTCTTTCAAATGGGTAGATGAAATTAATATTTTGATAACTCTTGCATTCAATCAATGAACAAAGAAATATTTTCAACCCAGATTTGAGAGAAGAAAATGTCAGAATGCTTTGCATTCCTGCATCAGAATTGACTTCAGAGATTTACTGTAAATAGAACTGTTAATGCCTATTTCAGCTCATGCTTGAAGTTGCAATTATGTCAATTCCTTTAGTTCTTGTATGGTAGAACCATCTTAAGCTAGATTGCATACAAGTCTAACATGTGTACTGAAAAAGCAAAAATGAAAAGGTATAAACGCATAAGGTTTCTAGAAAGCTGACATTTGATGCAAAAGGCAGTGCAAAAATAAAACCCGCCAAAATTTAAGAGGATGCAACATGTAATGAGTTAGAAATAAGTACATCTTGTTCAAGCGCCAAACGGCGCTCATGCAAAGCTTGTTTCCTCCTCTCTAAGCTAGCTTGTAAAATTGCATTTCCTCGGGCCTAAAAAGATGAAGAGCAAATCTTGTTAGATGAATGTAAATATTCCATAATTAAGCATAGAGCAGGTTTAAAGAAAGTAATTAGACCTCCTTCGCAATCCTTTGCTTCAAGTCATTTTTTGTGATCTCAAGTCTCTGAATAGCAAGTCTACAAATAATATAATTCATTTTTGTTAAAATAGATTAGATTACCAGTACAGACCATATCAAATATAAAACAAAAAGAAAGCTGAACTTCCAAGCTAATGCAAGAAAAGCATTCAAGAAAAAACGGTTACACTAAACTAAACTGTTAACAGTCACCTGTATTTTCACTCATTTCTGGCAGAAATATAAAATGACAAAGTTGGGGTCAACAGAAAATTACATTGGTAATTGTGCAACAGAAACAATTTAGCAAAAATTCAATTTAGTTTGTGCAAACTCCTTTCTTAGGTCCACAATTTATTATTTATAGGTTTAACTTTGATCTAAACTTACGATTTACCTTGACATATTTCGAGTTTACGATTTTAAGTCTCACAGATTTTCAAGGAGAATATAAAATAAAATAAACAAGAAATAGTGAAACTAGGGATAGGTATTACATCATGCCGAATTGAATTTATAACAATAATATTATTAACCCATTTGAAGAACATTATTTCTCATATATTATTAAGTTAACAATGTTAAGGCAGATACCAAAACTGAACTTGCTTGACAGACAGCATAAGCCAAAGACACATGCACCTGAATACAAATTTTGCAATTCATTGTGCGAATGCAGTTAAAGAGAATGTACATAAATAGTATCTTACTCTTCTTCGCCGGAAGAATCAACAGACTCCACTGATGGTGTCTTTCTGGCCTGTACACAGATAAAAAAAAATATGTATATTAGATGTCTAATTTTGCTTTACACAAATGAAACTGTTGGAACTGAAATGAACATCATTTTTTCACACTCTTGTCAAAGAAAACCTAGGCAAAACCAATGTTAAAAACTTGAGAATAAACAGCTTTAGCTGAGTGTATAACCAATGTCGAGAGATAATTTCACACTACACTACAATTTTGCTTAAGGATATCTTAGACTTCCTCCTCCAAATTTCTAAGCCACCAACCCAATAACATAAAAAAAGAGATTGACAAAAGTCATATGGGTAAACCTTGCATGCATGCATAGATGTTTCCCCTACAAATGTTTGTGAAGATTGAAAAGACTGGGAAGAGAAAGAGTGAGAGAGAGAGAGCGCATAAAAATAGGGGAGGGGCAAAATAGCGCTGTCAATGGAAAAGGCTGAAACCACAAGAAGAGAAAGTGAAGGACGAGTTTGTCAAAAATCCTCAGGGCCACCCAAATCCTTCTCTCCAACCCAGGGGGACAGAAAATTTTACCAACCAGCTTATTTTCCTTGGGAAAATGCCTGATTATCCACGTTGTTTTGAACTAGATTAGATAAGAGCACAATTGCAATTTTTAATACTTCCAATCTTATATCCCTCCACTTTTCTTGCTTTCTAAATAAGAGAAGTTAAATTTTCCTTCTCCCATTTTCTACCCAATCCAAAAAGAAGTGAAAACTAATCAATTTCTTTTCCTACTTTATATTCCTCTAGTTAAACAGTGTTAACTGTACACCCTTTTATTTTTACTTTCTTGATGAAAGAGATATCTATACATAAGAGAAGATGAGAATCATTTTAGTTGAGGGTAAGATATACACTATATGGAACAAAATAAATGGGTAAAGAAATGAACAAAACAAAGAAAAGGATGCGCCCTTCTGAAAGCCCGGGAAGCGAAAAAACCCATAGAGAGGTAATTAGATCTCTTAAGGTTGAACTTCCATGCTTCAATCTCATCTTACCAAACTTACTGCTGATCCCTTTAGGAAGCTTTTAATGTTTAATCAACACTGGTACCAGCTGCCTGAAACCCTCCATTTATTCATTTCTTAAAGAACTTTACCAGTGGAAAATTCAGCAAGACATCAAATTAAAACATCATATCATCAACTGCATGTCATTTATCTTTCCATCTAGTCAGTATGTAGCAAAAAATGTGCATCAACAGAAAATGACTTACATTACTTCTTCCCCAGAATGCTGACCGCTTTCCATTGAGATTGGAGGTTGCAACTTTACCAGCTGGCTTCTCCGCAGATGATTCAGGGCCAGATATGGGTAAAGATGGGACAGGATCCATTGAAGATAGAATTTCCCCCATTGACCGGTAAGATTCACCAGTATGTGACACATTTGAAACATCCATCTCATTAATTGAATTCTCATTTCCTTTCTTTAGTTTTTTTGGTGGTTCCCTTGTTTGAACAGAATCAGCTTGTAAGATTGAACTCTCAGCTGAAGCATGATTATTTCTTGGCGATCCATCATCGGAATCATCCCCACCAAAAGCCTGCACGTGAACAAATAGAGTAAATACAGATCAATAAGATTATATCTGAACAACAGGTGTCTGAAAAATAATTTGGCAGGGTGGAGTGAGATCAAGTAGATAAGAATCTTGATGAAATAGAAATTCCCAAACAAACAGGATCCAAGATCCACAGAAATGCAGGTTTCCCCTCCACTGGACTACTTAAATTCCAGACACTTGTCAAGAAAAAAAAAATATATCCTGGTGTTTCTTTCCAACAGAATAAATGTTTTCACTGCAAGCATAGAACCTACATCAAAGCCAAAAGCATTTTGCTTTTTCTTTCCCAACCTGCTAAATTTTAATTCAAAGAATCGTCTAGACATGCATGAGATACCCACTGTCCCTCTAGCACATCAAGCATTCGGGTCCCTATTTACCAGTAACAGAGCAGTGTAAGAAAATCTAGATAAATACGATCCAACCTTGACCATGACTGCGTAGTCACTACGTAATCATAATCAATGTTGGATCTTAAGGAGAAGAAAATGCCATCTCCTCTGAACAGGAGTCAGAAGCAAGGAAAACACTAATGAACTGCTAAAGTAGCAAAATATTTATCAATGTGATAAACATTCCACCAGACATCAGCCACACAAAATCATGCCGCCAACTTCAATTTGTGAATACATGAGTAAAATGTAAGAGATGTGGATGCCATCTCATTGATTATACTAAGATATAACTGAGTCATGGGGCTTCAAAAAATATCAAAACACAGATAGATGAGTGTAAATATGTCTTGCATTCTTTAGATACTTCAAGACAGTCATTTTTTTGTGATCATATTCCTTTCACAAACCTTTTTTAAATATTTTTATTTCTTTCTTTTTTCCCCCTCGTTCTTTTGGTGACGTGAATTATCTTTAGTCATAAAGAAACTGGTAATGCTGATTCTACTGATACTTCAATAAATAACTTGTATATCAAAAAAAAAAAAAAGAGAGAGAATTACCTAGGATGTAGAAGAGCGTAACAGGAGTAATTCAGCTGATCTGAATTCCATATATTCATTCATGTAGTAATCTATTTCATTTATGATATATAAATTTCATTCAGAAGGATATCATTGCTTGAACAGGTCACACCCATTTGATTTCTTCTGTTAATCACTAATTACTCTTTCTAGTGATCCAGAAAAAGGAAAAAAATAGTAAAGAAACGAAAAATTGCTGACTTATGATATCCCACATAAGTCTTGTACCACAATCAAAAACTAAAATTACCTTACATATTATTTTCATCTGCCAAAGGATATCCAAACATAACTTTCGAAGGGAAGTAATATTAAAGATTGAGCACTGCCACTTGCAATGAGCAGTAAATAGATTTTAAATAAGATGGCTAATCTAGGATGAAGCCCCAAACAAGAATGAACCAATTGCCAACTAATGGCAGCAGAAAGCTTATGTACCGCAGCTTGAAATTAAAATAATGACACTAGGAATCTGTCCAGAATTCCAAGCAGCATTAGTCTTAGACCAGTGCAGTCACATGACAGCACAAGAATAAGTTGAACTAGTTACTATTTAAAAATGGATGGGAGAGCAGTCAGAAATATATGGGAATACTTCTGTAGAAAAGACAACCTCAACCTTGTAGTCATAAAGATCACTGCCAGCATAACCACTGCTCTCACTTAATTTGCCGCTGAGTACTCTTTCAGCATCATCATCAGTTTCTTGATCAACTTCATTTTCTGCATCATGATAACCATTTTCCTTTACATCCATAGTTTCATCATCAGATGAATCTTCACTACCACTGTTTTCAATCCGGGAATCAGCAGAGATAGAACACCTATGTAGATTGTCATCCTGAAATAACGGATAAGAGCTATGCATCATTACTAGAACAAGGATAAAACAATGTAGCATATAGAAACTTAAATTTGGTAAGATATTGAGCCAATGCAAAAGTGAAAGCAGATGAAAATATCACATATAAGATTTACAAGCCTCTTCCCAAGTGGCATATAAAGAGCAAAGATAATTCCATCCACATCCTTCGCCAGTTTTCACTCTGGAATCTTTACTTATACTCCTTTCTTGATATCATAAATCAGTATAGTTATTCAATCCACACTGGCCAAACCAGTCTAACGAGTCCCAGTAAACATGGCACTTGTTTGTTATGAGACCAACTACAGTATGACTATGTTGAAACCTGAACAGGCACATTCAGGGTCAGTCAGGTTTCAGTGAACATGATTGAATCGACTCAACCTAGTTCTTCATAAAATTTTTGTCCAATCAGCATGTGGCATAACTTGAATCTGGTCAATGTAAAAGAAAAAGCAGTTGCTTAATATCAGATATTAAACACTAACAGAAACCAGCTTTCCAACTTGAAGAAGCAATATCAGCTCAGTAAATCCTTATCGATTTCTTAATCCAGCTTTCTCCAATTTTTTCCAATATTAATGCATAAGTTAAGCGACCATATAAATTAATCAAAAGAATCAAATATCAAAAGCATTCACAAAAACTATCATGTGATGCCAAAGTTTAAAATTTCTGATCCAACTGTCAGTATTGCATAAGAGCAGAGAAAGATTTTCTATCCATCACTGAATCTCCTAATAAGTTCCCTCCAAACTCTCAAACAAAAAAATAAAGGGAAGAAAAGCAAGGGAGAGGAGAATAAGAAATTATATCTTTCCTGCAATACATATGGTGCTCTGAGCCTACAGTTCCATATTATTTTGTTTAAATGCGAAAACGTCAGCATCCATTGATAGGAACAGTAACCCATTGATTACCATATACCAGGTCAAGAACTTCACTCTAAGACTGCTTTCAATTAGCACATTTTTCACTCAATTATGAACCATAAACATGTCCATTTTAAATAATATTTCATTCAAAAATGCACAAGTAATTAAACAAGCTTCCCATCAAACAAACAAATGGATAGTATCTTACATCAAAAATATTCTCATACTCCTCTAAAAGAGTGGTAATGATGGCTTGAGCATTATTAGCAGCATTTGCAGCAGCAAGAAGCTGTGCAGAATTATCACCATTAATATCAAAGTCATCCTCCAACTCACATTCACCAGCTAATAGAGGACGCAGTAGCAAGGGTGCCATGCAAGCAGCAACAGCAGATGCAGTCATTCGATTCTCATTAGCATGAGATGAGATTGTGTGCATCATTTTAAGAATTCTGCAAAGTATCAAGTGAAATGGAAATAAAAAGAAAGGAAAAAAATGGATGCATGAAATAACACACTGATGACAATCAAACACCCTTGATCACAGATTAAGTAGCTTTAAAGAGCGTTTCAAAATATGAATGCCAACAGTGGAAAATTTGTTACTGAATTGCAACCTCCCAGAACAGTGGGCATCTATGGAAAGAATAGGCTGACAAAGTACAAAAGATTACAAATTCTCAGAGCCTGCAGCTGCATATAAATTCATATACAAGCGTGCTTCTTCCTTTTTGACATATTATTTTCTTGTATAGAAAACAATGGAAAAATAGAGATCGCTAAAGATTATATGATGTGAGGAACATGTGATCCTGATGCCAGACTGACCCGTGAATGAGGTTGGCCTGTAAGAAACTCTGACCCTAAGCAGGATGAGGAAATGACTTTAGGATGCAGAAGAACCTTTTGCAACACTGCTAATGACTACCACAAATTCCTTCACTAGGTCCTGTCCCTTTTACACATTCTTAGAACTACTTAAAATTTTTTTTGTTTTCCATGCACAACAAAGCAGTAAGTACAACAATTGCCCAAAGAAGCCACATACGCTTGCAATGCAAGCTAATCCTCAACTTTCTGCAGTGTAAGCCTCTGGGAGTAAATAGAATAGCATTAGTTCATCATTGCAGTCCAATACACAAAAATATAATTTGACAAAAAAATCTCAATTATGCTCAATGCATAGGGCTCATATAAGAATATTTATACATTCACATTCATCAGTAAAAGATAAAATATCTCCCACTTCATGAAAAACGCACACAATATCAATGTAATGATTATAACACATAAGGAAACTATGGGTTGCATAGCAAACTTGAGACTTTAATTTCCAACTCAACCTTGAATAAATAAGCATGAAGATCTATACCAAAGAAACTTGACATACAAGAAAACCAAGTAAAAAAGATCAATCAAGAGATTACCTCTGTAGTAAACGTCGGTTTGGTTCAGGAAACGTCTCTAATATTGCAGAACGCATTGAATTAATCCGAGTTTCTTTACGATCAATTTCTAATTCCATAAAACAGTAAAATAACAATATCAACATCTAACCAGACACTCACTAGCAAGACAACAAGACACATTAACAAAACCCAAACACATATGCACACATATAAATATCATTAATAAACTTTGAGAACAGATACAGTGCTTCTTAGCAAGCCTGTATTATTCCCATTTTAAAAGTTATCTTAATTGCTGATTGAATGTTATTCACAATGATTTCAAGTCACATGCTTTGCTCAGTAATTTTTAGCATGTGAAAATTTGTATTTGAAAAATACATCACAAACTTTATACAGAAATACTTTGTTAAAGTCTATGGCAGATCATGCACAAAAATTATATAATATTTGCCAACTCATACTTATCATACATGCCAAAATATCATAATTATCACATGAATATACTACAATGCAAAACTAAGATCAAAAATCTTTTTTTCTGAATTCTTATAAGCAATGAAAAAACTAGAACCCATAGCCTAATTTATAATATAGAAGGTGTAAATAAATCAATTAAAAGATACAATTTTTTTTAATAATTAGATCTGACCAAATAAAATTCAGTTAAATAAGATGGAAACCCTATACCATTCAAATATTAACATAAATAGAATTAAAATTATAAATCTCCATCACAAATCAAAATTTAACAGCGAAAATCATTAAGAGCTAAGAAGCACCCTGAACTATGTGTTTTTTAACAGTGAACCATCTAAGTGAAATTGTGTTCTATTGAGTCCCTTAATCGCTCAATCTGGTCCTACCATGTACAAAGTGAATGATGTTAAATGGATATACCAAACAAGCCACTGTATGTGAGTGGTTACTCACTGAGCATGCTGACCCAGACCAAAAAAATGCATAGATAGTGAAATAATTATTTTCCCATCTCCTTTTCTATTTTTCTCATATCAGCAAATAACAAATGTTAGTATTCATTCTTTTACCAATTTTCCTGACACAATGGACTTCAATCAGATATCCACTAGTCTGTTTCGATAAGTTAAATGGTAACTATTAGGAATAAATCAAGAAGTTGAGATAGAAAGCAACTAGACTCTACGATCTTTAGTAGCAAAACTATGAACATTTGAGCAACCTTTTTAATGGGTTTAACAAACTTATTTATCAATGACCTGACCTACATATAATACAAATTTATAAAAGAGTGAGGAAGATAGGAAGTTGAACTTACTATAAGCCTCCAGCAATGCAGTGCAGCAGGATGCTGGAACTGGAGAGGAGGGCAGCTCCCTTAGGACATGCTAAAGATCAGAAAGTTTGGGGGTGAGTACAGAACCAGGTTGATTCATCAGAAAGTCACAAACAACACCATGTAGCGTACCTTAACACAATCACCAACAACATGAGCATCTTCATCTGGTTCAAATTCAGACTTTCCTGGTAACGATCAAGAAGAAAATTAGTAAAGGAAACCTTGGTTGAAATATATGGAATGAAAGTGCTTAAATGTAGCATAACAAAAACATAATGATTGAGGAAATATCCATTTAGGCAGCAAAGTTGAGTCATTATCCATATTTAAGGGAATCATTGAATAGAAAAGATACCTTGTTCATATTCTTGAACTCTGCGCTCAACCTCCTCAACATCAGCAGACTGTCGCAAAATTCCTTCAACTTTAGTTCCTGCAGGAAAGGTATCTCACAATGAGTATCAATAACAGGCATGTAAAAAAATGTAGGTAGGCGCAATATTCCACCACCATTCTCCAATCCAAAATCCAACACTGACAGGGCTCATTTCCACGGTTTTCAACTTGATAGGCTCTGACCAATTAAACTACCACACTGTTACAAGGTTATGCAAGCAGTATGAATCACACCCATTAGCATTTTGCATGCACTTTACAGCAAGAAGGTTCTTGTTTGACATATGAACCAATGATATCGTGTTACATGAATGTCACAGGTTAAGATACATTTGGCAGGAGATAATGGAATGGAACATTATTGACAATGTGATAAACTAAGGATCAGAATGATAAATATAATGACCATTCCATTGAAAATCTATATTTGGTTACAAAAATAAAGTACTAATGCAATCAGATTTCAATTCCCATATGTAGTTATTTAGCAGAAGCATAGGAATGATGATGATCAAAGTATGGCAGCAGAAATGGGGTTAGTAATATTAGTAGTATCAACTATATGGCAGTTACAAAGCTTTGATGGTAGTGATACTATGGTTATAGGGGGTCATAATGGTGGTATCATCAACAATGGTGCTGAAGTATGTAATAACGGGCATTACCTGCAAAAATATCGGTATCATCAACAATAGATTTTTGTAAACAAAGTAATGACATTTGTAAAATAGTTGTAATTGCATTCCTTCTTTGATTTTATTTTGTCCTATGGAGAGTTATCCCTAGTGCAGTAATAGAACTATCAATACAGTGTGACAATAGAATTATTCAAGATAACCTCCCAAAAATAAAAGTGAAAATATATAACCATGAAAGTAAGCTCATCAACTTGCGGGGAAATTGGAAGTCTCACTTAATTTATACAGATTAACTAGTTTGCTCCAATATTGAGTCTGCAACCCTTATCTTAATCCCAAAAGGAAGTTAATTTCACGATAGATAATTCTTCTGGTATAATATGGTCTAATTAGAATCTCCAAAAGAATTCTGTGCCTACCCAATGAGCATGTAAAAATGCAGCTCTTAACAAGATGATTAATTTTCCTTCCCACAATGAGCATACAATCCAACAGGTATCCCTCTCAGATTATTATCATAACCAAACAGTTGGACATTTGACGAGAAGTCTGCATAGTCTGTGTTACATTTACATACAATAAAACAAAAATATCCAAAATATTGAAATTCTTAATATATCTTGTTTCCTTTTTTCCTTTTTGGGATGACCACTAAAATCTTGAAGAGTGGTATACCAGAAATGCTCCAGTTTCTGCTATGAGAAACTTAAAACATCAACTTCCACACAATTTAGAATCATAAATAACTCACCAAATTTCTCAAGAAATCTAAGAGCTTTCTCAAGGAATGATGGTCCTCCATCAATATCTTCAAGGGCAAGCAAAATTGGCCTTCCAACAACCAATGATTTAACAGGACGTTTATCCCTCCCTAATCAAAATATACAGAATAAAGAGTCAGCAAATCTAGAAAAACTAGCAGAAAAAAAGGCATATGACTAAGTGGAGAAGCAGTGAAGTACAAACATTGATGGAAAGATCCCTCAATTGCCTCATTTGTATCACTCCGAAAAATTCCATTATGCCCCATAACAAGGGCAGCACTTGGTGCTTGCGCAAGGGCATGTTCTAGGGCTGTCTTCCATTCATACAAATCTTCGGACGTCTCAGCCTGAAATTAGAGAAGGAAAACCAAAAAAGAACTTACATATCGAACAATGGTTCATAAAATATGAAGAGAGAATGCAAGATGCCACATGCCTAACATCTTAACAGAAAAAAGAAAAACACAATGTAGTACTAAAAACAGAAATCAATATCAGGAAGAGCAGAAAAAGAAGCACCTTGAGGGTGAATGCTCGCCCATCGCGTCCATCAGGAAACAAGACAGTTAATAACTTCTTATCCTCTCTGACAACAACACTGCACAAGAGTAAAAACCATTAGCTATATTCGTAAGAAATCACCTCCAATGAGGATCTGTTCAGTAAATGTACCTCCCCGAATTATTCAAGTCAATGCCCCCCAAAGTTAAATTTACTTCACCGCCTCTTTGTGGCAGAGCACTCTGCATACCAATCAAACACAAATTTTATTTCAATTAATTCATAATGATCCAGAACAACAAATGAATAATCATAAAAAATGTTAATAGCAAGATACTGTGATAAATGAGATGAAGTGATTGTTTTTCACTTGGAAACAGAAAATCCCATAGATTGCGTAAAAACTGCCGTTTTCAAGAAAAATTGGCTTATTTTTCTTGAAAACGGCAGTTTTTACGCAATCTATGGGATTTGCTGTTTTCAAAGTGAAAAACAATCACTTCATCTCATTTAACGGCTTAGTTTTTCATTTAAACAGAAAACTGTCTTCTGCTAACCCATTTTCCTTCCAAGACTAGAATTCAAAAGATGTCTTCAGAGAATATTTCCACATAACAAGCTAAGACTAAATGATTCCGCTTGGAAAAAAGAAAACACAGGTACTCATAAAGACAATTGCATAAACAAATCAGAGCAATAAGTTCTGTTACATGGCAATTTCAGAGTTCAATTCACAACTGTCTTATTCAGATTCCTTAATAGTTAATATCTATCTTTTAGAGGCTGCAAATTAAAAAAGCATAGACAACACAAAACAAAGAAAAAGTTATAAATAAAAATTGGACAGAAGTAACATAAAATAAATAAAGTACTAACAGGATCATTTTTAAAGAACACCAAGGAAGTGCGAGTCAAGATAAACCACCGTTTCTTCCACGATTTCCAGCCTAATCCTGCAGATATTCAACAATAATATAATTGAGCGGCAATACACACACACACACACACACACACACACACACACACACACACATATATATTGCAAGCTTTATGGCAATATGATGGAATTGAATTGATGTTATTGGTACAACTTGATATTTACAAATAATACTCCATTATTTATTAGAGCTCTGGGTGCAATAGATAATTACTTAAGTATCTCATCCTTCCAAAAACTATGAAGGAACGGGTGTAGGAAAGATGATATTTTATGCCAAGATCCATCCCCAAGTTAGTTCCGATTTTAGTGAATGCACATTTTTCTTTAGAACTCTTTGGTAAGAAAAGAAAGATATACAGTATACATGAGCGGATGCAGAATGGCCATAAAGTAGTTAATTTAACACCATATAGCTTCACTCCCAGAATTAAGCTTCAAGATACTGAGAAAATACAAGCCCTTGCCCCCTGCCTCTTTGTTTCTAAAAGGGCTCCAAAACCTAAATTCTCTGCAGGTTTATTGCTAGCTGCGAAACTAATGGATTCTGAGTTCATCTTTTATACATAACTGAACTCCAAAATTTTCCTGAAGCACATGTACATGTAATCAGTCCTTAATTCTCTAAGCTCCACTTAAGATCTAACAAGTTAATATGATCACACATATGCCAGCAATATTGAATCGCTGGGGCTGAAATAAAACTCAATTTGCTAGATACAACAATCTACTCACTCAAATAGTAAATAGAGAAAGATAGTATTGGAGGTCAGGACAGGGCATTAGCCACCAACTGTTAGTTGGAAAAGCATGTCCCTATCTTACAATTTTAGAAGTACATAAACTAACAGTTTTATCTTTCAAAACCATTAAGGTAATATAAACAACTTGGCACCAATTAATCAGCAAGAGAACACCGACATGCTCTAGCAAAATCATATTCCAATATTCTTGAATTCGCTATTGTCTTTCAAGAAATTATTGCTTTCATCTCAATAAACAAAATTACACATTCTATTCATGCACATTATCATGGAAAACAGGAATAACAACATATTATACCGGCAACCCATTTGGAACAAATGAATTCCACAAAATTTTGCAAAAATTACTTAGAATTCCAAGTTGTTATGTTTGTAACATTTAAAATTGTTCAAAACTCAAATCTGTAGAATTAAACATAACTAAGTTAAATTCTAAAATATAGGTGGAATTTCCAAATAATTCTTTAAAACTAACAAAAACATGTTTCATAGATAACAACGCCCATATCTCCTCCTGCTTCTTCTTCTTCTCTTTCCCTTCCCCCAGCTCTCTCTCTCTCTCTCTCTCTCTTTTTTATATTTTATTTTTCTGTCTTCAAGGTTTTTTTCTCTACTCTCTCAACTAAATTTTTTAAATATTTTTAAAAAATAAATTTGATAATAGATTAGATATATTTGAAATTTTTTTTTTTGTCATACTATTGTTTTCCAAGTTTTATATTAAGGATATTGTAGTAAGGACAAGAACATTCAATTCTAGGCTCATTCTAAACAGGTGAGAATTTCTTTATGAAGGAATTCTCCATTTCTAGTTCATTTGTTACAAACAGGTTCCACTAGTTTGGAACTAAGGCTTGGTTGTTGTGGTTGTTGTTGTTGTTGTTACAAAAAGGCTGTAAGTATTCCTCTTAAAATTAATTTGTTTAATATTCCAATTTCTCAGCAATTACTGAAATTCAAACACAAGCACCAAGCATATTTAAGGTTCCAAAAGAGATACCACAATTCAGAATGACTAAATATTAGAAATAAAGCCTCCTAATGCAATTTCCACTCAAAATACTTACATAATGAATGGTCTCTCTAACGACAAGAGTTACCAAAACTACACAGTATAATGCCACTACAAGTAAATAACTCCCATAGAACTTGTCCATTAGAGAGCCATGACATAGCCAACAAACATCCATAAATAACAGCAGTAATTAGGAAATTAACAGCACTGAGCACAAATAGCTATTGAAATTAATCTTGGTATGATCCCATAATCTCAAAAGACCAAATGGACTCAAGAAATTGTTAAAAGACTAGTTGACAAGTTCAACAGAACTAAGCACAGAAACCATTCAAAAGTTTTGTGCATCATTTTGTAAATCAATAACCTTACCTCAAGGACTGGCATCGGGATTCATATTTAAGCATAAATCAATATACATGCTTTATTGCAGACAATCATTTTTATTCAGATAATGCCTTGAGACACAAATAATTTACAAAATAATCTCAAAATTAAAGCATGAAGTACTCATCAAAAAAATATATATAATCTTTACAATCCTCAAGAAACCAAAGCAAGGAGGAGAAGAATGAAATTGGAAAATAAGCGAAAAATACATTACCGACCTTTTGACGAAATGAAAAGAGGACCACTCTTGAAAACCTGTCAAAGTCATCTCATGTTAGATGATTATACGCCAAATTTCAAAAGGTAAACTTTAAGGAAACATACAAAATTATGGTGTTGTTTGTATATTACTTTCTAATTTCATTAAACAAATAGGCACAGAACCCAGCATCTAACTTTAAATTGGCTGTTATTAGGGTTTGAACCCACAATCTCACAGGCCACAGCCCTTGACCAAAGCTCATTGGTCATCAGTTAATTTTATTAACAAAAGTAGCAGTCTCTCTTGAACTTACCTTAAGCATGGAAATTACTTAGGGAATTTTATCTTTTTTTCTCTTCTCTCTCTCAGGATAATGAAGTATAGAATCTAATTAACTATAAAAAATTATTCCTTTTCGGTACATTACATTATGCACTGTAGCTTTTATTTTCATTTCATGTTCATGTTACAGGAAACACTTTCTCTAGAACAATTTCACTCACATCAATCCCTTCAATTGCATGGATTTATACCTAGTTTAAAATGAACAAAGAAAATCATGGCAAGGTTCAGCACCGTCCTTTTTGTTCACAATGTATTAAAAATCCATGACTAGGAGTGCAGCTTTCAGAATCTGATACATTAATATTAATGCCACAGAATCAGAGTTTTCATGCAGCATCTAATATTTCAGAATCTTTATCAGCCTTTTTTACTCCATTTGTTACAATTTCAAGTACAGGCAGGTAAAAGTTTCCTTCCATTAAAGCACGGAAGTATTCATCATTTACTTTTTTAAATTAAATAGAAAGAAAATATGCTTAGCCTATGATGCATTATTAATTAAAAAGTCTCATATCTCCAAACAATTTTTGAAGATTGTTTGAAAAATTGTGAGAATTGGACATTACAATTTTATGCCAGGTAAAGATATTTCAAGAATGGTAATGTTAAAGACATGGGATCACATTTTGTTAGATTCACAGATGAACTTTACCACTGATAGTGATGCCAAATTAAACAATGATTTTAACACATCAAAATCAAAAAGAAATTTACCACATCTTCTTCCCTATAGATGGTTTGAAAAGCAATTTAGATTCAACAATGAAATTCATAAAAATAGCACTGCATTACATTTAACCCAGTATCATATCTTATGTTTCTTACAGGCATTTATTTGACTTTGTCAATGACAAGTAAACAACTTTCCATTAACCAGAATCTTTTATAGCCTGTGAAAATAATCGAATTGAAATTAATTAGAAATCCTGAATTCAATTTCAAAATTTGACAGTACCCCTTCAAAAAAAGGGGACTCTCGTATAAACAGAGAATGTCATTTGAATTGATTTTTTCCAGACAATGAAACTCCATAAATTTATTCCAATTCCCAATTCTCCATGATTCGCAGCATCCAAACAGAAAAGTAAACAAGGAAATGTACTTCAATCTCAGTTATCCAATCGTATCCAACGAAGGAAATGCACAAAGGAAATAAGTCAAATGTTATACTATCCTCGAAATAACCGGTAAACCGTTTAAGTTACTTCCCACGTCCTAAAACACGCGAACGCAACATAAGATCCAAAAACCTTCTCACATTCCTATTAACCAGAAGAAAAGGCGTACCGTATTCGAAGCTCCAGTTCTCGGCCGCTCGAAAGCCGCTAAAGAAGCCGACATTGGAACTTAGCTCAACCAAAATACTACTACAATAATTGAATATGCTTAACATTTCAACAAACTGAATCGCCTGAGTCCTCCATTAGCTCAACTCCCCGGAGCCGAGTTTCACATCGACGGCGATTTACTAGATCGGAAAGGTAACTCAAGACTTAACAATCGGTTCAAGATCTAGAAAGCGGGTGAAATGTATTTAGGGTTTTTGATTTGATAACAAACCAGTAAAAAAGAAGAAAGAAGAAGAAACAAAGCAGAGCTACCACAGCATCTTCATAAATTGGCTAATAAATGAGTAATAACTGAATTTGTTCTTGTTTTCTCTCACTTTCCGTTCAATTTTCTCTCATTTTCTTTCACTTTCTCGCTTAGGTAGCTTCTTTATTCGTTTATGGAAATTTTATTTTATTGTTGAATGTGGCTTTAGGTATCGAATTAGGTAGAGGGCAACAGTAGTGGTTGTGTAGTAATATGGTAATCTGTAATCTGCGAGAGAGATAAAGAGGGAGTCTTTGCTTTTCACCTACTTCTGGCTAGAGAGAGAGAGAGAGAGAGAGGACAGGTTAGTAAAGGAGGGGGAGTGGAGAAATGAGGGTGCTGTTCTCTACGATCAGTTCTAATCAAAGTCTGGTAATATCGTATTAAAATCTGCCACGTCTTTGTTAAGCGGTTAAAGCTTGTTGATTTCAGAATTGGAGAAAAATGAAATAACTAATATCCTGAAATAGAATTTAAATAATCTTATAATTTATAAACCATGAATTGGGTTGAAATTTAAAATTCAATCTCTGTTCAACTTTAAAAAAGAAAAATCAATACCTAAAAGTTCGCTCATTATTCCAATAAATTTTATTGATAGTAATCTTTTTATCAAGTTTAAGAAAATATATTTTTTGAATAATTAATTTTTTTAGAAGATTTAAATAATTATTTTTTTTGTTTTGTTGGAACATTAAAATTTGGATATTGAAAACTAAAAAATATTGATATGATAAAACATGACAAAAATTAGAATATATATTTAAATATTGTGCTCAAATTTCTTTTGAGAATTACAACATTTAATTAACGAAAATAGTACAACATTAATAGAATGGAAACCTAAAAGCATTTATGGAATTACTTAAAATAATTGAACCATATGCTGATTTGTCGTAAGTTTATTGGTCACTTTACAATGTAATCTAAGCCAAGTCTCTAGAAGTGAAGTACTCAAACGAGACGATGTTCAGGGAAGTAAGTTCCTGTTCACTTTGTTTAAAATCTGTATCTACTACATTCCCCCTGAACGATGAGCCCAAAACTGAATTTACTGAGTACGCCAATACAGCGCGTTATGTCCACGCGCCATGTCACGAGCCAAATAATACCGTATGGGTCCACAATGTTAAAGCAGTATCCTTTATCTGATTAGACCGTGCAATAGAGGAGCGGGACGAGTGCGAGTGGACGTGTGAAAAATCTATTGTGGGTTACCGAGAGAACCGGTAACCGGTCAAATGCTTCACTATACGTTTGTCTACTTTCGGCTGAAAACTAGAATAAGGAATCTGAGGCACGTTTGTCTCTTAGGAGATTTTGTTGCAGGTCACACCTGTCAATGCAGCGACTCAGGCGGTCAGGCCCATGGTACATGGTGGCCCAGTGGCTCCCCACCAGCGCTGGAACTAGGTCTGGGTTAGTTACGCTTGGGTTCAATCACATTTTTAGAACTTCGACCATAGGACCCAAATTAGGATTAATCTAATTAACCCAATTGAATTCCTTTTTTCTTTTTTTTTTCTAGCAAAATAGGTTACTTTGGTCTTTTTAGCGCAAGATTAGAATTAATCAATATATAATTTACATGATAATACTCAATAGTTTCACTTGATCCCCATAGGGATAGTGATCTCACCAGGGTAGGTCATTCCCTATTTGGTCCTGATTCTGATTCTAAGCATATTTTTTTGGTGAACCAAATGCCCTTTAGAGGTTTTCGATGCAAAAAACCTCTAACATTGTAGGCTCAAGGGAAACTGGATGTATGTACCCAAGGGTGTCAAAATGAGTCATGACACGCGAATACGATTCACCTAACATACAAAATAAATAGGTTAGGATTGAAGTTAAACGGATTCATGTCATAAACGGGCCACCCATTGATGACACTAATATAAACGTATCATGTCACCGGTTGACACGTGAGTTAGGCGGGAAACCCGTTTATTAAAGGATAAATAAATAATTTTGAACTCATATATAAAAATACCCCTAACTAAAACCCTAGCTTCTCTCTTCTTGTGTTTTTTCTTTCCTCCTCATTCAACGCAGTCAACTAGTTGTTGATCACCTTCTTGGATTTGAGGTTAGTTTTTTAGCTTTCTTGTTTCTATTATGAATGATATTTAATGCTTCTTAAAATCTGCAAAAGAACAAAACAAAAATCACTACACCTCTGCTTGTTCATGTGAGGACAGAGAAGTAGTATGCTGAAGTTCGAACTATTATTATTTTGTAAAATTTTTAAGTTTTTGATATGATAGTGTAGAGGTCCATTTTTCAGAGTCTTTTTCGGTGTCGATAATAGTGCTTACCGGTCTGTGAATAATACCATCAGTCCAGGACTTGGTATTATTTTGGTCTGAAAAAATTACCAAATGTGTCTAATATTATAATTAATATTTTTGGAGCATGTTTGCATGATTTAGGTGAGTAGAAAATATTTCATGAATATTTTCGGAGAATTGCGACAACTAGGGAATATTATTTTTATTGTGGTATAATGAGGAATAAATGGTGAATTATTTTTAAGGAGTTAATTTAATTAAATTGAGGAGTTAAATAATATTTATAAATGAATTATTTGAGGAATATTTGGAGTCATTGGATGAGATTACCTAAGACTTGATCATGGCCATTGATTTAGCATAAACCAAGGAAGCAAAGTTTGACTTTGCTATTTAACCCATCAACACCTTCTCTCTCCTTCCATCTCCATCTTCCACGCCAACTTCAAGCTCTCCTTCTTCTCCATTTTCTTTCATTTTTCCATCACAAATCACTACCAAATAACCTAATTAAATCATAGAATCTTGATTAAACCATAATAATTAATTAGTAGAAGGTTGAATTTAGAGTTCTTAACCACAGTTTGTTTCTTGCTTCTCCAAGTGACCAAGTTTCCACAAAAAAAAACACAATAACCTGAGGTCGATCTCCTATCATCAAGGGAACCAGTTCAATTTGCATCCGTATAGCCTTCTATTTTCAAATGACCATGTTTGGAAAATAACAACCCTCTACCTGGAGCTGATTTTAAATATCTCAAAATTCGATGCACAACTTCTAAGTGAGATTCCCGAGGATCATGCATATACTGATTCACTAGACTAACAACATAAGCAATATTTGGTCTAGTATGGGAAAGATAAATTAGTCTTCCAACCAATCTCTGATATCTTCCTATATCGACTAGACTTCCCACTCCAGCTTGAAGCTTGTGATTAGCTTCAATGGGTGATTCTGCAGGCTTACATCCCAACATATCAGTTTCTTTAAGGAGATCAAGAATATACTTTCCTTGAGAGATGAAAATTCCTTTTTCAGATCTAGCAACTTCAATTCCAAGAAAGTATCTCAACTTTCCCGAATCCTTAATCTCAAACTCCTTAGCTAACAAATTTCTCAAATGAGTCATTTCTTCTTTATTATTCCCTGTCACCACTATATCATCAACATAAACAATAAATAATGTGATCTTACCTGCATGATGTTTAATGAACAAGGTATGATCAGCATCACTCTGAATGTACCCAAAAGAAAGCATGGCTCTACTAAACCTTTCAAACCATGCTCTTGGTGACTGTTTCAGCCCATATAATGACTTCTTCAACTTGCAGACTTTTCCTATAGTCTTGTCATCAACAAATGCTGGAGGGATCTCCATATACACCTCTTCTCTCAAATCTCCATGTAGAAAGGCGTTTTTAACATCAAATTGATGTAGCTCCCAGTCAAGGTTGGCTGCACAAGACAATAAGATTCTGATAGTGTTCATCTTGGCTACGGGAGCAAATGTTTCCTAGTAATCAACTCCGTAGGTCTGACTGAATCCTCTAGCAAC
>CANUEX010054721.1:0-14803 GCA_948099535.1 Jatropha multifida
AAGATTATAGTTATAACTGCACTACACAGAAGAGAAATAGAGATTGTCAATGACATTTGGAGTAATAGTACTAAATTCATTTTCAGGATTGTGAAAAATTGGTAGTTATAACTGCAAATGAATCCAAATTGACCAACAAAACGAAGTTCAAAGAAAGAAAGAAAGAAAAATGAAGATGAAGTTGGACCTAACAAAATGTCGATGAGGCCATTGTTGAATATACTCATGAGGTTTTTGACAATAAAATTTGCACAAGAAAAAGAAAGACAACTATCTATCTACCAATCAATCAACCTATTCATCATTACAAAAAAATAAATCAAGACTCAAGAGCTAACTAGTTTCTAATCATCAGCATAACCATAGAAATAGAAGGAATCAAATCAAGGATTAAATTATAATACCTGATCTCAAGAAGCCAAAGACAAGACCAGAACCACTGAAACACCGAAGGAAAATATAAGAGAATTAAAGTCACCTACAAAAGAATTCACATAAATGAAAAATATAAACGAAATACTAGAGACCAAATTAGGGAATTTTCAGAACAATTTCAGAATAATGGTTAATCAAACAAAATACTCTAAATAATTTCAGAACAAAGTAGGGCATTTTCTTGGTTAATCAAATTTAAGAAACATACTGGAGAGAACAAAGAACCGACAAAAGTAATGGAGTTTACCTTGTGATGGCAGAGCTAATAATGTCATAGAAAGCCACCAGTGACCAAGGGAGTTGACGGAAGGATTGAACGAAGAAGAAGAGTGGCGACAAAATATATGAGAGACTTACCCCAATTTTACTTAACTAGTTTATCGACAGAATTATTTTGTCGGTAAAATTGTAGTCTTAGGGTTGAAAAATAAATATATATACCGATTATATTTCAGTCGGTAATTAGTCGACAAAATACTTAAAAACATTTAGCATCAATATTACCCATTAATTACCTACAAAAAATATTCTGTCAATAATTAGTGACTGAATTACCTACGGAACATTTTCAGTCGGTAATTAGTGATAGAGTTTCTACCAAAATCTGTCGTTATTTTTTATCTATTTAATAATTTTTAATTTATTTAATTCAATCGTAGTTTGTCATTAATTAGTAGTCAAATACCTACAAACAATATTTGTCGATAATTTTTGTCGGTATTTAATAATTTTTTTGTAGTGGCACTTACTCACATCATACCAATACGTTATTATAAATTCTTCCCTTTATAATTGATTTTAGATCAGGAATCAAATATTACTCATTGAGAAATTTTTTAAAATGTGTAGTATATATTCTAATTGCTCCATCACAGTACACTAAGATAGGTCTTCGAAGGTGGTTTGGAAAATATTTCTGTTTTGAATTTACATCTATCTATCTAGACCTTTCAAGTAAGAAAATTATTTATGATCAAATTTGCTAATTTTATGGATCCAAACATTAGGGAGAGAAAGCAAGCCGCTAGAAAAATAAATTAGTTAAGAAAGAATAATTGTTATTATATCTTGATCCTTATGTAAGGTAGTGGAAATTTAAAAATTTAAAAGATAATTCATTTGCAAAGTACTGCAAATTAATTGCTAGATGTATACTAATACTACATGAGATAACTAAATCTCACATACTAACTACAAATGCTCCTATTAGAATTAAAGTCCCTGAAGAACAAACTGCCTATGAGTCTAAAGCATGCCTGAAGCATTGTAGACCAATCATTTCTAAGAATAAAAGTCTTAGAAAAAGAAAAAGAGTAAATATTCAAGATGGTCTAGAAGAGCAAACTATGGAAGAAATTCCTAACATAAATAATAAGTTTTCGGAAGAAACTCAATTATCTAAAATGAACGAAAATTATGAGATTTCAATAAATTATGTCATGTCTTGATAAAAGTTGAACTGATATAAAAATAAACGTCAACGATATTTTTTATATAATATAACGCTTAATTTTGTAAAAGATTATGAGGATCTTGAGTATGAGTCTATTAGAGAATATAAACATAAAATTGATTGGTAAAATTATAATGACGCATGTGGTATTTACTTTACTTGAAAAGTAAAGTTTTAAAATTTTAGTATGGACATCAAGAGATGTCATGCCAGTGGAACACAAATATGCATTCGTGCGAAATTGAAATGAGGTAATGAGATATAAGCAAACTCGTTGCACATATTTTTTCCGTAAAGAACTGGCATTGATTATAAGGATAAAATACCCTCATGTGGTGGATGCAATTATAATTCGATATTTGATTAGTCTGATAATTTATAAAAATTAAAAATGCGTCTAATTAATTAGTGACTGTCTATTTACATGGCTTACTTGCTCACTTGATATAGCTATCTATATGAAAATCCCTGAAGAATTTAAGTTGCATGAAGCATAAAAATCAAATTTTTGAGAAATTTATTCAATCAAATTATATTTAGCTCTTAATGGATTAGTGGATAATCATATCTATGAAATATTGAGAAACGCTTGAAGCAAGTAAATTGAGATACCAAAAAATATATTCAAGATTTCTATATGGATGAAGTGAATCTCAATACATACAGTGTAGTTGCCTTAATGATATTTATGGCTGCACAAATATCATACTATTTTATGATTATATTATATTCTTTTTTTGAAAGTATAATTCACTTGCTTTTATATTTTTTTTATTTACTTTATATGCTATCATGAGTGAGGCAATCTTTTGATTAATGAATATTTGTTGAAAAAAATTATAATAATCTTGTTATATATTCATAATTTTATAAAGATATTTAAATATGAATTTGTCAATATTTGGTTCATGAATATTATTAAAACTCAGGAAGAGCTTCCAAAGATTATACATTCCTTAAGGGAAGTTTTGAGATAAGAGACATTGGGAATATAAAATTTTGTCTCAATCTAAAGATCGAGCAATTTATGTATAAAATTTTATCTATGAATTCACATATATGACTAACTTATTAAAATGATTTAATGTGGATGTCAACGACTGTAAGTTCACTTGCTGAGAAAAAAATCATTCTTCAACTTTGAAAAAATTATGAAGAACTTATTGGTCCTGAAGTACCACTTCTTAGTGTTATAAAGGAGCTAATGTATCTTACTAGTCATATGACTTGATATAAATATTTTTATAAATTATATTTACAATATATAATTCTTCTTGAAGATGAAGAAATTAAAGGGAGCAAAACATATATTTTGAGATTTCCATGTTATATGATAGATATGAGTTTATATTATAACTAACATGTCAAAGATTTGATTGAATATGAAAATGCAAGTTAGTTATTTAATCCATATCATATTAGAGCACAAATAAGTCATTCATTTACATATGGAGTTTGTGTAATCCACTTGTCCAAAAAGAGATTTTTATAATATTATAAGAAGACAACATTTCGTAGGCACATCTATCTTGAAGGAAGGATATGTTGAAGGAGATAAGAAAAATATAATTTGCCAAAATTTTTCTTCATTCATGATCTCTAGAAAGAATGGTGATATTGGAATTTAACTAATCAAACAACGATATTGTTGATTTGCTTGTCAAAATACTTTCTATTTCTACTACAAGAATTTCTACCACAATTTTTAAAGAATTAACATGCAAAATTAGATTGCTCAAACTCAAAGATCTCAAGATTTATCTTCATGAGGGGGAGTAAATATGCATTGTACTCTTTTTTCTTTAACCAAGATTTTTTCCATTGGGTTTTCCTCATAAAGGTTTTTAATGAAGGAGTATTTTAACGTATATTTAAGAAAAGAATAATATTTTTTTTCTTTCCCTAAGATTTTTTTTTTCTCTATAGAATTTTTTCTTAGTAGGGTTTTAACGAAGCATATTGTTTGAAGAATAGACATCTAAAGGAAAACTTTATAAAACTAGTGGATGTCCTGCATGGACTAAAAGTCTCTATTCCTAATTAGTGAGAACTCTATCTTTTTAATTTGTATAGGATTATATTTCTCCTATTAAGGTTTCACTTATGTATCTATATACAGATAGATATTTCATTAACACCTATTGTTTACCTATAGCTATAAGCGGGAGAAGCTGAAGCTAGATCTGTCATGTATGAAGGAAAGAAGCACGTTAGATGCTTCTTGGGCGTAGATAGGAGACCTAACATGTGGTTTCTCATTAATAAGAATTACACTCTTGTATTCTCTCTCTATCCTCTTTTTATTTGTCTCCCTATATTCCTATTATTTTATAACAATTAACTATTTATAAAAGGCATCTTATTTTGCAAATGATGTACCTTTTACAACAAAGTTGAAATACTCGCGCTAAATCATCACTTTTTTATGAAAGAATAAACATCTTTCGCAAATTTTTTTCAATTTGCTAAAAAATATTGGTACAAGGTATATTCTCTCCGTTCCATTTTATTTGCTTGTTATTTATTTTTTAGATGTTTTAAAATATTTACAAGAATTTTTAAATTTGCATGTCTAAATAATTATTTATTTTTCTTAATAACTTTTATGATTATTCATTAAATGAAAGACTTTTGTTAATATCTTAATGAGTTAAAAGGCAAAAAATGAATAGAATGACTTTTATTGACTGAATTTTTAATATATGTGTTTTACAAACTATACAAATAAAATGCGCAGAGTATTATATATTGTAACTCATTCAAAGTCATCATTGTGAAAAATCTTACTGTATTTCTTTAACAAAGAATTTCATTACACGTAAAATTGAAATTTTAAAGTGACTTTCGTAAATGGGTTACCTCTAGGCAAGAGTAACATAATGATGTGTCACTGGAACTGTGAATACCTAAGTCACAAAGGCAAAATCCAAAAGATGTCAACTTTCCAGGTCTTGCTAAAAGTCGCTCTCAACGCTGGTGTGATCATCCCTGTCCACTACTTTGTTTCGATGGGAATTTTTATGGACCCCTTGCATTGTCTTTTGAATAACGTGCACTTTTTCTTTTATTCTCATTTTACCAATACATCTTTTGGGGACTCAAGCAATATGCTAGTAACTAGGCTGTCGGTATAAATTTTTATAATTTTTAATAATAAATGTAAAAATAAAATTACTTAATTAACTTCTTATTGAATATATAAAATTTTTTTAAACTATAAAATATATGAAAAAATTAATTAAAAAACTTAAATACTTAAAATCTTGTATATTTTTATGGCATAATTTGTATTAATTCATTGTCAAATTCAATATAATATATATTTTTTTATTAACTAGATGAATGATGAAATTTAACTTCTCTTCTTTCAAACAGTTTAAATTGTCAATCGAATCAAATCAAATTAAATCATAACTAAAAATTTGATTGACTTGAAATTTGTGATGGTTTGATTTTATTTTAAATTTTTCAAACCGTTTGTTTAAATTTGGTTTGATTATTATAGTCCAACTGAACCAAATTGAACCACAAATAGTCCTACAAGTCTGATTAAAATAAATTGAATTAATCACTTAAGTAGAAGTAATTTGCATTACTGAATTATAGTTTGAGCTAGATTTCACGATTTTAACTCATTTTAACTATTTGCAACCAAACACTCAAGAAGAGGGAGCAGATCTTTCTGTCATTTACGTACTTACAATGCGACTTTAATGTAATTAGTCAATATTAGAGTTAATGCTTTGGACTTTACCATCACAAGTAACTAAGGATTAGTGTTATACTTTTAATCGCTTGACCATATTGGTCTACTGAAGGTGTACAAGCCCATCATACAAATGATCACATAAACACAAATTGGATTTCACAAAAATATCCTTAAATTATATTTATTCAGTCCATTTTTATAAACTAAAATAGCTCTGGCTTATATTAAAATTTTTAACATTCTTCCATTAGAGCAATATTAATTTTGACTTTTTTTTAATTTAGAAAAAAATTTTAAACACAATTCTTAAACTGAATAGTATAACACAAATGTAGTCATAAATTTTTAAAACATACAGTTTAAGAAATAACCTCTATAAGATTCCATCCCCGTTAAACCATCAACATAGGATCGTATGAGGGTAATTATGCCCTTTATTGACGTACAAATATAATTTATGGTCAAGTATATAGATAATCTAACGAACATGGATCATCGATCTTCCATGATTCTTCTTTTATCCTAACTGCTTTAGAAATAAGCAGGAGAAATTGACAAAAACCATTTGTTTCTAGAAACACATACACTGGCTAAATTCACTATGCGCACGCTTATCGCCTTATTATGGACTACAATTTGATTTTATTCTGCGTTTCGAGAGTGGTATGTATATATGCAAGATTAAAACATTAGTGCAATGCATTTCCTGAAAATAAAAAGTAAGCAATTAAATTAATAATAGAAAAAGCTTAGAGTAAAAGCAATAGAAAGAAATAACAAAAACACATGCCTATAATATTATCATCTATATAAACATAAATACAGATCAATAATCCAATCACAAAATGTAAAAAGTAAAGAAAAAAATTCAAATAAAATATTGATGCACATAATATAGATATAGATAATATTTTCAAATAAATATTTATTTTTAAATAAAACTAGTCATTATAATTTTATAATATTTTAATAATAAAATTAAAATTTAAATATTAGGAATGACATTTAGAATATAAATGATTGAATATTTAAATCTTTTTAATATAAACTTATATTTATATTTATTATTCGCTACAAGAAAAACGCAATTTAGAAACGGATTTTTCCGTTTCTAAATACTAAAAATAGTTGCTAAAACTGATTAGAAACAGATTCTGTCCGTGACAAAAGTTGTCATTTCTAATCCGTTTCTAATTTGGCAACGGATGAATCCGTTTCAAATATTCCATCAATCCGTTTCTGATTTCATACTCCATGGGAACGAATTCCGTTTCTACAACCGTTTCTGAATCCATTTCTCCATCCATTTCTAAATCGGTTTCTGTTCCGTTTCTAAATCCGTTTCCATTTTGTTGCTAATCCATTTCCTTTCCGTTTCTAAAACTGTTTCTGATTACATTTCGACTTTACTCATTCGTTTCTAATCTGACAAAAAAATAAAAGCGATAATCCGTTGCTGAGTCCGTTTCTAAATCCATTGCTAAATTTACATTCGTTGCTAAATCCGTTTCTAATTTTTGGTTGCAACTGACATCCTTCCCTATTCTGTTTCTAAATTCGTTTCTATTTTTCCTGTTGGAAAAAATCCAGCATTTTCAATATTGTAATCCTACCTTGTTTGTAATATTTCAATTTATACATTTCTAATGAAAGTAACTTCAAATCAAATAGAAAAAGTTAACATAAAATTAAAATAGTTCTCTCAAATGTCAACAACTCAAATATCAAACAACTCAAATATCAACAAGAAAAACACAACATTCAAAGTCTCATAGCTAGTAATAAATTTATGTTCTCTAGACCAAATAAAATAAAGTTTATTTAGACAGTACCATCAGAAGGAATATCAGCATGAGTATCTGAGGAATACAGTGATGCAGAATTCTGTAAAGTAGGGGTTGGTGGAACTGTTGGTGCCAAGTGAGTGCGAACAAGCTTTGCAACTTGCTGTTGTAATTGTTGCTGCAACTTCTCCAGCATCAACTGTTATTGCTGTTACAACTCTTGTTGATATCGCATCTCCAACTCTCTCATTCGTTGCTCTAATAACTCCTGAATACGAGCATCAATATTTTCACCACCTTGTTCCTGAAAGCAAGATGTGGCAAAAGAGCTACAGGTGCTAGAGTTATCAAAGAAAAGTGATGCTTGTGAACCAAGTCCATACACTCGCTGCTTCTTGACACTGCCAACTTCTTGCAGGTATATCTGAGTAGCATCGACCGAGTGTGGTTGATTAGATTCCTCTTCAGCTTGAGATTCAATTTGAACTTTAGATACCATAGCCTCCTGAAATGATTATTAATAAGTAATAATGTTAAGTAGATACACTTAAATTGGTGAAATATAAGAAGAATAATAATTATTTTGAATGATTATGAACTTACAAATATATTCTTCGACCTTTGGTCCACAAATTGCTTATCTTTCTTTCTAGTGTGTCACCTCCAAAACCTCATATGGAAATGGTCGTCGTTGTAATTCAGCTTCCTAAATATTAACCATAGTTAGTACATTTCCTTGAAAAAAATAAATAACTGGGCATTAAATTTAATTTGTATTAAGAAAAAAAAGTTTTACCAAACGTTTTGCATGTGCTATGTGAGGGATGGAGCATCCCGTATGTCGTGAAGGACCAGCTCCTGAGCCACCAGTCTCACTCAGTCAACTCTTGGAACACTTTTCAGATTTTGCTTTAAATTCCTCAGTCTCCCAATGTGGCTTCCAAATATCATTAGGGATATATTTGGGCTTATTCTTTCGCCATTTACCAAGCATGCCCCTATAGCGTTCTGCAGCCTTCTTACTCCAAATTTTTTTCACAGAGGCCTCAATCTCCTCATCCCACATACAATGTTTCTAAATCCATAAAGAACCACAAAAAAATATAAATTCATAAAATAAACATTGTATTCTACTTTTAATGTATAAGTGCTATAATATCTTGAAGAAAATATACTCAAGGAGAGGAAAAAAATAGAATATAACACCTTAAACTCTTCCCAGTAAATGTCATTTGATTCAGTAATCTCGAAGGCTAAATTGATGAATTCACAATTTGGATCACTAAGCACAATAGTCTCATCGTCGCCCATAACATCAAATGGAATAGCTTCAATATCATCTTCCTGCAATGGTTCAACATCTGCTGGTTGTGCAGTTGTAGATGATGCTGGCATTGCCACAACACTTCTAACTTTTATCTTATAAACAGCCCACCAATCACTCTTATCACGTCTTAAGCTAGGATACGCAACATAATATACTTGATCTATTTGCATTGCCAAAATGAAAGGCTCATATCTATTAAATCTCCTTCGATGGTTAATCTCAATAAGCTTGAACTACTAATGAGGGAAATCCAATGAGGACAAAAGAGGGTAGAGGAAACTAACAAGTGTTAAATTAGCTAATTTTGGCTTTATATAGAAAATTCCTCCATTTGCTAATTTTTATTGCTTGGATTTAATTTCACTTCTTCAATCTCTTATCTGTTTGCAAACATTTAGGCTAAAGAGAATGTGCATTTCCATTTTTTAGTTGGCTTTACTGATGTGCTTGTTAAATATCTTAGGTTCATCAGTTTAACTCTGCTACACATTTGGTTTATGGTGATTAGTGTTGTATTTTTGTTTGGTTTTATACATGTAATAAGGTGTTTTTTACTTAATTTATTGATTAGGCTAGGTATGTTCATTTTTTTTATTTTTCTATGTATTTCTATTTTACAAGAATTTGGTGTATATATATGCTAAAAAGATACTGAATACCTCTAAACTAATTAGGTAACACCCTGTTTCAAGCTTAAACGGAAGTCTGCCATTATAACCTGGTAATGTCTCCACAAATTGTCGTCAAACAACAATACTTTACAGTAAATTGAAGCAAACCCAGAAACTAAAAAATGCAGAAGCCACTTGAGGCAGTCCTTTTGCTGCCATATCTGAATTTCTAACTATGATCTATTGAAGTTCTTAGTTATTACCAAATTCATTTTTTTCAACCAGTAAAAAAAACTAGGAGGCTCATTAAAAAACAAGTTAATGGCTACATTATTTTTTCAACTGCAGTAACAATCCACACCAACGAAAAAAAAAAGTAACTAAACTTACCGGACCAGAAGAAGCGACGGAGCGATGAAGAGATGGCTACCTAGCGATGAAGAGATGGCGACTTAGCGATGAAGAGACGGCGATGGAGCTCCTTCTTGGCTGTCGCTCCTGCAGGCGGTGGTGGAGTTGCTTCTTGGTCATCGCTCTTGCGTAGAAATGGAGAGAGGGAGCGATACGTTGCTGTCGATAAACACCAGATGGAGAGACAGCTTCATTGCCACCAATGGTGGAGGTCGTCGTGGCCACCGATGGTGGATGTTGTTATGGCCGGCAATGGTGCGTAGAGAAGAGAGATAGGAAGAGGAGGGGGAGATAGAGACTAAGAGGAGATTTTGACCTAGAAGGAGGAGGAGACTGAGAGGAGAATGAGAGTTTTCGATTTTGTGGTTACAATAGGTCTACAGTGCCCTAAACAACGCCGTTTAGGGCACTGGGTTCTTTTTTTTTTTATTTCGTTCATATCCGTTTCTAATATCATGAAGCATAAAACAACGCCGTTTTGCCTTTTTTTTTTTCGCGCGTCCGCTACTTAGAAACAGATAAGATATCCGTTTCTAAAAAGAGGCAAAATTGCTTACCAGATTAGCGACGGACTGAATTTCCGTTTCTAAAATCCATTTCTAATCCGTTTCTAATAAATTGGAACCAGTCCTTGTTCAAATAGCAACGGATGTTCAATCCGTTGCTAATTTCCGTTTCTAAAGCTGTTTCTGTTCCGTTCCTAATTCATGCGCGCCAGTTTCCAGCCAACTTTAGCAACGGATATTTCCATTTCTAATATTTCCGTTTCCATTCTGTTTCTAATCCGTTTCTAAAAATGGTAAAAGGTGCGAAGTTATTTTCCATTTCTACTCTTCCGTTTCTAAATAGAAACGGAGGCGTGGTTTCTAAAATCCATTGCTAATTCACTTTTTTCGTGTAGTGATTGGAGTTAATTTTCAATTAATTTTGTGCATGTATAGTTGATGATTAAAGAAATTAATGAAAAGTTTTGTATACTACACCGAATATATAGTACAACAAATAAATTTGCATATACTTATTAAATTATTTACATATTTTAAAAATAAAATTAAAAAAATTAGAATTTTTAAAGGCCTAATATCCAAAATGCAATAGTTATTATATCTAATAAAGACATAATCTAAAGGAATTCTATTATATCAAAATTCAAAAGATAGTTATTGTGTTAAAAAAAATTAAAAGAATCTCAAAGGAAAAAAAAAGAAACAAATTATGCAATATCCCTGGTTTACTTAAAAAAATGCATACATGCTCCTTTTAAGAGATAAGAGAAGTTTAACTAATTTAGAATTTACAGATCAAATTTAAAATAAATTTTCAATGTTTTAACTGCACTTTCTTTTCTTGTATAGTTAAATATAATCGAACATAATTTTAAAATTTAAATTCAATATAAGCACACTTAAACTTTGACTCCAAGAACTCGAATTATTTTAGAACACTTTGAAGTTGCAATTGTTTGATGTCTTCTCTTGTAACGTTTGGAGAAGTTAGGCATGTACATTTGAGTAACAACTTGAATGTGTAACATTACCAAACAAACAAAACAAATTATTAGTAAAATAAAAATTAGCAATAACAATCAAACAAAGCAAATTATCAATAAACCAAAAATTTTAATAAAGAAATATATATATATAGTAATGCATTTATCTCACAATCAACTTTAGTCAATAGCACCCATAAACAAAAATAAATAGTTACGCCGCCTTTATCTTAAACTTTATTTTTACATACATATTTATATTTTGAATAGAGATTTTTGAATATCATGTTTGGGTTAGGTAAAAAGTGGGAAGGAAAAAAAAATCCTTTTACATGTACCCTTTGCCCTTACTTTGATTACCTTGGTCATCCATAAATCATGAGATTCATTTCTTGAGCCTCATTTTTTATATAGCTGAACCAAGCTCCTACATTGCTCTTAATCTGGTTGCAATAATTATCAATGTACTCATCCAAATTAAGAAGTAAATTTTATGCAGCAACTCAACTCACTTTGATCCTAGAATCTAAGCATGATTTGAGCCTTTCAATTTAATTTGGCTTCTGAAACTATGAACTCATACGACTGAAAGTGACTTTCATCTCATACCAGGGTAATTGGAGCTCATGATCACCAGAAATCCAAAAAAAGAAAAAGAAAAAAGAAGGCTGATGCATTTCTAGGCACCACGCCATAACCATTATCGCACCAGCCCTTGCTTGAAGGTGTGGACCTTCATTATAGGGCATGCGCCATAAGATTATGGATAGCGCCTTAAGCCTAAGGCTAGCGCCTTCATAGCTCAGAAAAGTTGCAAACTTGCTGTAAATTTTGGTTGTTACATGTTCCTGTTGCAAAAACTCAATTTTTGAAGCTTTAATATAGAAAGAAAATTTAAAATGACAATAAAGTAGGGTTTAGACTCTCAGTTGTCTTATTTTGAAGACAAATGCTTGATTTACTTGAAGTTGATGAAGAACACATCAAGAACTTTGATTTTGGATAATGATCCGAGGTTGTGTTATTGATTTCATGCTTTTGGAGGTGTTTATGAACCTAGAACACTATGTGATCTTACTTGTAACACACTCTCACTCCACAAACTAGCAAAACTCTCTTAGATATTTGTAGAAAATTATTTTTGTTTGATTTTTTGTTTTGTGATTGTGTTTGATTTTATGTTTTGTGATCACTAACACTCTCTAACTAAGAATTTCCAACCCCTAACTCTTTATTTATAGGCAAATGGGTGAGAGTGGCACTATCTAGGGCCTAAGTGGCATGTGGGCCCCACTGGTGGTCCCATTTGTGAGCCACATAGACAAGTCGACTTTCAATTTTTCACAAAATCAGTTCAAATGATAACATAGAGTGTGGAAATTTATCTCGGGTAAACCCAAGACTCGTTTTTAGACCCTATTTCAGTGCATATCCCAAAAAAATGAAAATGATTCAATGGATTCGATTTCTTAAACTAGGATTCTTAGTTTGAGAATTGGATTAATCAAACATTTTGAACTCATTTTATTATAAGAAATGTCGCCACCATTGATGAGTCCTTAAAGGCTACTAATGCGCTCCCACAATGGCCACTGTGGGCCCATTGGCGAGTCGATGTGATTTTTATAAAATTGATCTAGGCGACACACAGATTGCTGTAGGGCATCGAGATGTGTCTTGGGTAGACCCGAGATGCATTTATGGGCCCCATTTTGCCGTAAACGTGAATAAAGCACTATGGGTTGCATTCTCTCAACTCGAATCATTTGTCCAAGATCGGGTCCATTAGGTGTGTTAACTTTATATTTTAGTAATAAAGGCTATCATCATTGAGTCTTATTCAGGGAAAAGATTGAGCACCTATAGCTACCACCATCTTCCATGACCTTATGCATAAGAACGTAGAAGTCTATGGTGATGACATGGTTATCCACACCATGAATGGACCTAGTCACTTAATTGCCCTCGAGCAGTTCTTTTCCAAACTTTGCCAGTACAACCTGAAGCTTAATCCCACCAAATGCATCTTTGGAGCTCCATCTACCATCTTCCTAGGCTACATGGGCTCTAAGAGAAGGATTGAGATTGATCCATCAAAATCTAAAGCCATTATCGAGATGTGGCCTCTTATAATAGAAAATGAGATCAAAGGGTTCTTAGGCTACCTTTAATACATCAGTCAGTTTGTTTCACAGTTAGCAGGCACTAGTGGACCAATCTTCAAAAAACTAAGAAAGGATGCCTCGAAAGCTTAGGATGACCAGTGCCAAAAGTCCTTTGAATAGACCAAGGCATATCTACTCAATCCTCTAGTTCTCCAGCCTTTGAGACATAGGAAACCACTCCTCCTGTACCTATTAGTGATAGATGAAGCCATAGGGCCTATGTTGGCAGAAGAAGCACCAGACTCTCATAAGGAGAATGTCGTTTACTATCTGTGTAAGCGAATGTTGGAAATATAATTGAGGTACAGTAAGATCGAATAACTTTGCCTTACTTTGGCATGGATCTACACTAAACTCTAGCACTACCTCTACTCTTACACCACTCATGTTATCACTAACCAAATTCCTTTGAAATTCCTTATAGAGAGGTCGATTCTAGATAGTAAGATGGTCGAATGGGCCACCATCTTTTCGACATTTAATCTAAATTTTATTACAAGAAAGGTAATCAAAGGCAGTATGATAGCAGGATCACCTAGTTGCATCTCCCAGTGATGTCAATGTAGCAGACATCAAATTCCCAGATGAAGACATTCTTTTGATCCAAGCAAACCAATGGAAAATGTATTTTCCAGGGCTGCCAACCATCATGATTATGGCATCGGTGTGGTTATAGTGACACTAGATGAGGAACGACTGCCATTCAGCATTAAACTGACGTTCCAAGTCACTAATAATGAAGCAGAATATAAAGCATGTATAGTCGGATTAGATGCAGCTCTAAGTATTCAAGTCAGACATTTAATGGTTTATGGAGACTCCATTCTGATAGCCTCTCAAGCATTAAAGAAATGAAAGATCAAAGAACAACATTTGGTCCCATATCTCCAATGCTTAGATAAGTTCGATCAACAATTTGAGGAATTGTCATTCCATTACTTACCCCGGGCCAAGAATCAATTTGTTGATGCACTGGCTACTCTTGCTTCCATGGTTGATGCCAGCCTTGACACGATCATCAAGCCCTTGCATATTCAAATTCACCAACAGTCAGCCTATTGCAGTAATCTCTAACTCATTGACGTTAAGCCTTGGTACAGGGATATTTAGATTTGATTGGAAAAGGAAGAATACTCTGAAGGTGCTTCTGTAATAGTCTATTTTTTTCAGAGTGTTTTGCAGTGTCAGTAATAGTGATTTACCGGTCTCTGAATAGTACCATCGGTCCGGGACTTGGTATTAGTTCGGTCCGAAAAAATGACTATGCATGTCTAATACGTTATTTAATATTTTTGGAGCATGTTTGCATGATTTAGGTGGGTAGAAAATATTTCATGAATATTTTTGGAGAACTAAGGCATTTAATGAATAGTATTTTCTAGTGTAGTGTATTAAGGAATAATTGAAGAATTATTTTAT
>CANUEX010054774.1:0-32891 GCA_948099535.1 Jatropha multifida
TCGCCTAATTCCATTTGATTTAAGGATTTTTCGACTGAGTTAGACTATTTAAATTCGGTTTTCGATTCGGTTCACGGCATAAAATATTATTTTTCGCCAATTCTCATTGGTGAAAATTTACAATTAAATTTTAAATAAAAATTCTTTTGAAAATAAATTAACTGGTCATTTCACAAATGGAAATTTCTCAATGGTAGGAAAAATTATTTTAAAATATTTTTCAAAGATAATTCAACTGGAATCAATAAGTGGCTCCAGGAGCTTATCTAAGGGTTACACAATAAACATTGATAAGCAAATCATGTTAACTTGTGGTGGGTTTGGATTGGAGGAACGTGAAATCATAAATCGTATAAAGTCTGTAGATTATAAAATACTTTTGATTGTGAAATCAATAGAATTTGAGTTCGATCATTTGGATGGAAAATAAAATTCGTGAATTTAAATTGTATTTTTATAATAAAATAAGTGGTTTAAATTCTTATTATTTTTACAAAAATTATAGAATTAGGAGAATTCTACTTTTGGAATGGGATTTGTTTTTCTTCAACAATGATGAAATTCGAGCCATGATTCTATGGATTGTGGCTTTTCTTTTTTTTTAAATCCAATGAATGAATTTAATAAATAATGAAATATTTAAATTTCATTAATCTAAATACCCTCACATAACCATTTCATTTGATAGTATATACATAGAGAGAAGAGGTTGGAAATTATGATTTGATTTTTTTATTAAATTATATGATTTAAAACATTTTAGTATGTTTAGACTCATAATTTTTATATATGTGTATTATAGATTAATACTTTTTAATGGATTTGATTACTACGTATGTTTATATATCGTGACATGAATGATATTATTTTTTATTGATTTTACAATGTTATTATTATTTATTATTAAGCTATTAATTATACGAATGAATTATTAAATGTTAAAAGTGAAGTATCCCTGCCATCTATAATCAGGTAATAATAAATATTTTAATTTTTAATTATATGTGATATTAATTTATTATTTTTAAAAATCTAATATTAATAAATATTATGATCTTTTTTCGTGGAATTTATTATTGATGTCTACATAAAATCGGAACCTCCTTGGAAAGTTACACTTTAAGGCCTTTATTTCTCATTTGTTGGCGGTCCTCCCTTCCCAATAATTTGGAAGGGCAAGGTGTAGCCCCAATAATACTTTACAACGTGTAGCCCACTAAGGATCTTTCGTTAGTCCATAGGACCTAACAGAGGGCAAAGACGAGATCTTGCATTATTGAGAATATTAGATTTAGAGATGGTATCTCTAGCAACCCGAATATTCAAAGACACGCAGAGGGAGAAATTACTTTTCTTTCCTCGGTCAAATATTTAAAGATGAGAGATAGACTTATATTTCTGTTGGCTAATATTTTCATTTTTTATTTACTTTCTGAAAATAATAAAGTAAAGGAGGAAAAAAAGAAAAAACGAATTTGAATTAACAAAATGTAATATCTACAGGAGTGCCTCAAACTTGTAATTAAGTCTTATTTTGACTATTTTAGTATTTTTCTTGTCCCGAAAAATATAATGAGGCTTTATGGCCCCAGTGCGGCAAAGAAAAACGCAACCAATGTCCAATTCTTGACTATTGGGCTTTAGGCCCAATCAACAAAAAACTTCACAAGTTAAAATAAAGGCCCAGAGTTACAACTTGTGATCCAAATAAAAGGGTTTGGAAGATGATGGTTTCATTTCAATTTTTCAAGCAAATGATAATCATTTTGTAATAGGGTAAATAATAAAATTGGCATTTAAAAAATTGTCATAATTTTTATTTTCTTCTTTTTTTAGCAAAAAGATAATATACTCACTTGTATAAAAAATCTATGATTCATTCTCAAATTAATAAATGATGTACGTCAAATAAATAATTTAATCTATTATATAAATGAATATTGAATAATGTCATAAGAGTTTTTATTTATCATATTGCAACGCAATTTTAATAATTTTATACCTATTTAGAAAAAGAAATAATAATAGAATTTACCTCTACCATACATATGAACCTCATGTAGAAGCTTGTACATATTTTTAGAAAAAGACAACAAAATTTACCCATATGTTAATTACGTGTAAATAAATCATTCTTGAGTAGTAAATGTCGTACATTCAATGAAAGAAAAATGATATTTCATGGAACAATTTGGTCTGCTGTCAAAAAAGAAAATAGTAATGATTAGTCTATCATAGCCATGGAATACGTAGGAGGTAGGAGGAAAACTGGGATCATTCGACTTTTTCTCTCCACTTGTTTTGGAGATGGTGAAACTGAGGAGACAAAATTTGATAGATAAGACATCTGATCTGTACATAAATTCAGCCTTCCAACCTTTAAAAAGAAAAACTAAGATTAGCATAAAAACTTTCAATTAGAATTTAAGATTATAAATAATTATTCTACTAAATAAAATTTTACAAAATTAGTGTATAATTATTTTATTAACACTGTCCCATCAATAAAAATTATTAATAAAAGTGTTTATCTTAAATTCAACCTAAAATTTAGTTGTTATGATTGACTTAAGCCAGAAATAAATATAAAAAATTATTCATAAGTTTGTTAGAATCGAAATGGGAATGAAAATATGAAATGGACTGTTTGTTTCATTTTTAAAATATGAGTTCTTCTTAAAAAAAAGAAAAAACAAAACCATTGGTCAATAGTCAATTCTGCAACTCAACATCTTTCAATTGACTTTGATTTCGAAAGCAACGAGGACTTACCGATAAGATATGTAGCTTATGACTTTGACCAGCATCAAAGTAATAAACTTTAACAAATGTCCTTCGTCTTTACTCTCCAACTAAAAGTTATTTTGTGGTAATAATAATAATAATAATAATAAAGCCACGGTCCTTTTGTTCTTTGTACCGAGTAGGGTTTGCTATGGTTTCCAATCCTCATTTCAGAATTATGGTTCCGATGCCAAAAACTCTAAAATTAAAACCAAATTGAAAATTAATAATTTCAATTATTGTTTGAAATCTAACGATTATGATTTTAATTTCAATTCTGTGATTAATAATTAAACTAGACGTTATGTAATTGTTATGAGGGTTAATTTGGAGATTTTATAAAAATATTCAAAAAAAATAAAAAAATATTAGAACCGGATAGAATCCCCGATTCGAACCATCGAAATTACCAATTTTAACCAGTTAAAAAAAATCATATGTTTCAATTGATTTCAACTAATTTTTAAAATAATTGATTCACAGTTTCTTAAAAGTTAAAATATAAACTGAATCGTAAATCTCAAGTTCTGATTTTCACTGATTTTGAAAACCGTGAAATCACCACTTCTAATGCTGAGACTCCTATATTGTAACCATGGCGTATTATTTTTTCTTTTAAGTAAAATTTATGTTTGTGGAAGTTTTCTCTTTTAAAAAAGTTGCAAAAAAGAAAATGGACCGCTGATTTGATTAACTTTCGCTAACAAAAAGGGACCAACCCCCCACATTTGATGGTTCTCCATAGCTAAGCCAAGCCAAGCCGCCACCAAAATTAGACACGTAGCTCCTCTATCAATAAACAATGGGTTGACCTAGTTTATATAAAGGATATGTTTTGCAACAGCTTTTTGAGTAGTTAGAATTTTAATTAGTTAAAACGCTGAATGCTGTTTAAAAAATTATTTAGTACCATAATATTTGGATTAATTTTTAAAGGTTAGAGTAGTTTTTTTATGAAAAGTTAACTCATGTAATATTTAGTTTTTAGTAAATATATAATACGGTTGAAAAATAATTTTTATTTTTTTAAAAAAATTAGTTTTTTTTCCTAATATACTGTTTTATTTTTGTCTAATTAGTTTTTTTCTAAGAATATTTACAACGTTCATGTTTTAATTAGTTATGTATTTCAATAGTTGATTAATAATAGTAGTGATATATTTATTGATAAAGATGCATATTAAATAAGCTGCAAAACTGAGAAAATTATTATTTTTTCTTAATTAGATAATACAATTATAATTTAGAACAAATTAAAAAAGGAAGGTAATTTATTTTTATGGGATGGATATATTAATTATTTAATTGCCAAATGCATAATCCTCCAATGTATTTTGCGGGGAAAAAAATTGTGTCACAATAATTTTTATACTGACCCATTGAATACTTTAAATTATAAAATTACTCGTATTAAATACTTCAACTTGCAAATATGTTATCAAACGTTGTGGCTTTTAAATTTAAATCAACTAAACATTTATTAAATAGTCAAAAATATGAAAATTATTATTTTAAAAATGTTGTTAATCAGATATCAAACAAATATATTAAATGTAAAATCTAAAAATGCTAAAAATACTATTTTTGTTGGTATAAAAATGTGTATAATGTAATCAAAGTTCATGACTTTTGGGAGTATAATAAATCTTTCGTAACATAGATTTTTCGTGTAAAATACAATCTGAATTTATGCATTTCGCAATTGTTTAATTCTTCTTTGTTGATTTGTGTTTATATTGACTGTCAACTACTAAATATTATTAGATATTTTGACTACATCAACGAAGAGTGTATGAAATTTCTTCTACATTAGATACAGGCTTCATCCCTTTTTATTTTTTAAGTGTTATTTTAATTCTTTTTATTTAAATGATTATTTTCATTTTGATTGATTTTCTCAATTTCATTTAATTATGTTAAATATCACTTAAGAAAAAGGAAAGAAGTATTATTTGGACAAAGTAAATGATTAATAAATTTTAAAATTTTTACTTCAATCCGATGACTGAAATCATAAATATTATAATCACTGTGAGAGGCTATAGTGAAAGCAGGAGAGTATCCGACTTCCCCTCATCGGGCACGGTTGACACGCCTAAGAGCCATTTGTAATACTTTGATTTTTCTGTTCTGCCCAAATCTTCTCTATCATTTCACTACGACTGCAAACACAGTCTCAAGGGCCATATACTTGTGTGTCTTTCACTCGCTTATTATTATTATTTTTTTGGATACTTTTCACTAGCTTAATAAATCTTCTTCACAGGATTCTCATTTCCCATCATTTCGCTTCCTTAGGTGCGCCTCGCTCTTCTGCGTTTTGGGTTTTAGTTTCTTTGTTTCTGTTTTTTCCTCTCTCAATTTCTTGTCTAAAAGTTAATTTCTTTATCAGTTGTTGGTTTACAGAATGGAAAATCCGGTGAAGAAGGTGTTGTTCACTTCTAATGGAGATGAGATTTCACAGAATATAGCTCTCCACTTGGCCAAACGTGGATGCAGGTTAACCTCTGTGCTGAATTTAAACTTATCGCTTGTTTGGTTGCTGAGAAAGAGAAGGAAAGGAAAAGAAAAGGCATTTAACTGACAATAATGACTGTTTGAACTCAAAAATTTTCTGGGTTATCAATCTTCTTCATTTTTTTTTGCATGTGCAGAATCAGTGAATCGTACATCTTACTCATAAAATAAGAAAAACAATGATTCTTTATGTCTGTATTCTTCTAATTCTTGTGTGTTGAACACTTAATTATTGTTAATTAATTTTTAATTGGAAATGATAGGCTAGTCCTGATGGGAAATGAGAAATCTCTAAGGAGTGATAGAGAGAAGATAGCTTCTGGAAGTTCAGTGCCTGTGGATATTGTGGGAATGAGTATGGAGGAGGAAAGCGAAGGAGCTTTTGATGAAGCCGTGGACAAGGCATGCAAGATTTTGGGAAATTTGGATGCTTTTGTACATTGTTATGTCTACGAAGGTATTATAAATTTTTAATCTTTGTTTTTCCTTATTTCTGAACAGTGTATTGTTTATACATTTTATTTTCAAAGTAAAAGGAGGGGGACAATTGAAAGTTAGGTCAATTTAATATAGATTTTTAATTAGTGCATGGAAAATTGACTAGAATTTGGAACTTACAAGGTAAAGAGCATTTATACTTCACATCTAATAGCAGAAAAATTTCTCAACGGCCTTTTGGTTATTCCTTTATTATCATCCTTTTGCTAATATGTTTTAATTTGAAGGGGAAACGGGAATAGAGGAATTAGGGGGAAAGAGATGGCAAGCCAAGGTGGTTGCTTTACTCTTCTTCGGTAAGAAACGTTGGGCAAAGGGGGATACTGCAGCACTTGTTTGGTCAAAGGGAGTGAGGAAAAAAGAGGGAAATCGAGGAGATGCAGAATAAAATGTAATTCTATAAATTTGGTGAAAAGTCAAGGTCTAAATTCTGAAGGAAAGGCACAAAATTACAAAATATATCCCACATTCCTCAAATAATCATTTAAAATTCACGATGTTTATTTTCTTCCTCCTGCATCAACTGCTTTTTGATAATGAAGAGTAATGAGTGGAAGTTAAAAGTTTTTGTTCTAAACGTTTGCATAAATCTCAAAAAGAACTGAAAGGTGAACACGAGCAGGAATGAGTGTTAGTTTTTTTGTTTAGCAATGGATTATGTATGCAAAAACTTATCTTCGGTCTTTTGGACTTGAACTTACTTTTTAATTTGCCATTAAATTGGTTGCTTTTTGTATTTGAGAGTAGATACTGCTTTATTTTTTTAACCTTGCTGCATGTACATTCCACCATTTAGAACTTCCAGAAGTAGAATAATCTTGTTGCAGGATGATATTAATGAAATTCTCTATCAGTTTGAAGAAGGCTAGATGTCCCTAGCTTATCTTCTTAGAAACTTTTGTTTGCTAAACTTCTTGTTTAAGTAGTATTTGGGTTTGAGAAATCATCAACCAATAATGTTCTTCTTGCCATATACTGAAGTAGTAAATTGTATATATGGTTCTTCTTTCGTAGATGATAATTATCAACTTGTGTTAAGCACGTCTCCTTTTCCCCTTCCAAACACATTTCAAGTTAACTGTATCATTCATCAATTTTTTTTACGACAAGGTTGATGCTATAAAAGTAAAGACAGCAAATTTATGAATTTTGATTTTGTGAAACAGGAAAAATGCAAGACTCTCTAGAACTAGCTGAAGATGAGTTCAAAAAGACAGTGAAAATAAACTTTATGGCTCCATGGTTTTTGCTAAAGGCTGTTGGAAGAAGAATGCGTGATAATAAGTCAGGAGGTTCAATTGTGTTTGTGTCCTCAATAATTGGTGCTCACAGAGGCCTTTATCCAGGTGCTGCTGCATATGGTTCATGTTCAGCTGGAATCCAGCAATTAGTTAGAGTAAGTAAATGTGTTCATTTCTTCTATTTTCATTTGTGCGCTTGTGGGTCTGCCATAATCAAGGCCATATTGTCTGGTTCAATCGCTTAATCAAATAAATATTTGATTGAAGAAGCTTTCTTGGTTCCCATTGTGAAGAGATCACTTTGTTGGTTTTTTTTATTTTAAATGTTTGTGAGAACTTTTGGATGAAATTTTCATGTGAATACTCTATGCTATTGACAACCATAATGAAAGGAAACGTAGAATTTTGAACTCCGTAATTGCAATTGACTTCGATAGTGCAGGATATGGACTTTGATACATTAGCTTATTTCGATTTAACACTATGTTGTTTTTTTTTTATTTATGATTTTTTACTTCAACCGCCATCCCATATCCACCTTCACCTATCCAAGAATTGCTTGACTTCAACCCTGGTCTGGAGTATACATATTCTGCATTTCTCTCACTGCTGTTCTGTATTATGCTTGTGTAATGGAAAGTTTTTGATTGAGAGTTTATTATGTTTATGAATAAATGATTACTTCCCTCGAAAGGGAATTTGGCTCCTATTTATTTATTTTCTTGAAATTAATTGACAGCATTGTCTTATCGTCTTCCAGCATTCTGCTATGGAAATTGGGAAATACAAAATCAGAGTAAACGCAATTGCCCGTGGTTTGCACTTAGAAGATGAATTTCCCAAGTCAGTAGGGAAAGAAAGAGCAGAAAAATTGGTTAAGGACGCAGTGCCACTCCAAAGATGGCTTGATGCTAGAAATGATGTAGCATCAACTGTCATATACCTAATCAGCGACAGCTCCCGATACATGACAGGGACAACTATATTTGTGGATGGAGCACAATCTTTGTCTAGGCCTCGGATGCGATCTTTCATGTGATCCTTTCGTTCTTTTCTCTTTAGTTTGGTATATATGTTCACACAGCAAAAGCTTATTCAGTTGGATTAAAAATACATTTTACAATATAATTAAAAATTCATAAAAAAATGGTTCAATGTATTGTTCAAATTGTGGGATTATTTATCAGGCTCTGTCATCTAAATTCTTAATTGGACCAGTTTAATTTTCCTTTCAACCTTATAGTTAAAGACTCTTGTTTAGCACTAACTTGAAAGATGGAAAGCTGAGGCGTAAACATTGGGCTGTTCATGCATTTTCAGGCAAAAACCAAAACCTCTTTTTGTAAGGACAAACCACCTTATTCTAACTAACTTTTACGGACATGGAATTTTATTTCTTTGTTTGAGGTTACGTGAGTCATTTGTTTTCTTTATTTTATTGAATAACTTTTATAATTAAATTCTTCCCTTTTTTTTCTCTTTGGTTTATCTAACACTGGCTTTTGTTTGGTGATGTCATTTCTAATCTTTTATTGTTTTTAATAAATTCATATTTATTTTCTTTTAATAGATATTTTTTTTATTGTTGCTTTGTCTTCATATTAGGAGTTCTTTTATCTCTTCTTCCATGAGAGTTTAGTTCCTTTGGAAGGTTTGCTATTAAAAGGTATGATATTTGATTGGAGAGTTTAAATCCTGTTTTATTGATATGTATCTTCGATCAACGGAGTCTGTTAATTCGATTTGTTTCTCCATTGATGCTATTATTGCATAGTGATTGAACTCATCCGTGCACGTCATACGCAACAAATTTTTGAAAAAGCAATTCAAGCATAAAAGATCTAGAGAGAAGTTATTTTATCATCCAAATCAATCAAATGATTAATTATTACTATGAAGATTTATATTAATTAAGGTTATCTTCAAACGGAAAATTCAGTATTGTTTCTTATAATTTTAGTTTTGTTATTCAAAAAAATATAGATATTTCTTTTATTGTTGAAGGATGAAGGAACTTTCTATTAATTATGATATTAAGTTCTGTGTCTAGTCTAATTTTGTATTTGTAATACTAATAAATTATATTTCTAAAAAAACAAATTTTATAATTAAATTATTTTCACAATTATCTCATTGACTATAGAATTAGAGTGAATGTTATATCAAACAAAAATGTAGAAATCATTTTACTTAACTCTAATATAAAATTGAGAAAAAGTGCGAGATGTGAGTCATTCCTTACGTATAATTAATTTAATAAAAAAAAGATTTATAATATTCAAATTCTATTATAACTTGTGATATATTCCAAAAAGAGATATATTGATTCAATAATTCAAGACGTTTGATTAAAGTTGTTGGTTTTTCCAAATTTATTTCTCTTATCTTGAAAAATGGAAGTGGAATACATGCAAAGAAAGGACACATCCTTGTTGAATTTGTCTGGATGCTTCTTTCGTTTTATTTTTTTTGCAAAACAGATTCCTGTGCTAGAATTCAAAACTCTAATAAGTTTCCAATGTGGTCTCAATTCAACTGAGTTTATTATATTATTTTTTCTTTCTCTTGTCCCTCCTAACCCTAATTAAGCTTTGTAAATTTTCTCAATTGTGACGGAGGATTGGAGACATTTTTGACAATTGAGCCATACATGAACAAAAAAAGTACAGTACGACTAAATTTTAGTGAGACTGAATTCAATTTTAATCTAGTCAGAATATTATTTTTTTAAAAAGAAGTATTTAATTAAATTAAATTAGCATAAAAGATTTAATTAATTAAAGCAGGATTTGGGTATTTGACGTTTCAAAATGAACTTGAATGTTCAAAGTGAAAAAGGGTAATGCTTTTCAAAATTGGGAAGAAGGGCTGCGGGGGAGCCTAATGGGTAGCTTTTTCTCTTTTCTTCGTCAAACCCACATGTTCTCTTGTGCCACTTTTATTTCTTGTCCATAACTCACGTGTCCATCAGTGATTCTGGTGGATACACAATTCAACTTTCCTCCTCTTATTCTTTTTTTATTACTTGTCGAGGTTTCCTGTTTCCATTCCCTTCCTGTCTCAAATTAAATATGTTCATGTCCTATGCTTTCTTATTCTCTTTCATTACATTAATGTTTTTGCAATAAAATTAGAATTGTCTTTAAGTTAGTTTCCTAGCAGCCAAATGACCTTTTAGTCTTGCATTATGAAAAATCAAGATATATTGGTTTCAGAATAGAGGGTAGAGGTGGTAATTTAAGGCTCGATTCCAAAATTTGATTTACTTGAATTTATATAAATTCTGAAATGAGAAAAATTCAATTGACCTGCAAAAATAAAGTTGAGTTAAATTGAGAAAATTAGCATTTAATCTATATAGTTTGATGAAATCAACTACCTAATTTTTATGTTTTAAAAAATATATTACTTTATTCCCTACTTTGGAACTGTTGAATAAATTAGTCTTTTCCGTAAAAAGATTTACATTTTTATGTAAAAGACCAAACTAACATTCTATTTTCTTATATTTTTTACGCAGAAAGCAAAAATTAATTTTTTTAATAATATGAATAACATACTTTTGCTTTTAGCATACTATTTTTTAACAATATGAATTAATTATTTACACTATTAAAAGAATAATTTTTGCTTAAAGAAGTTCAATAAAATATAAAATAAAGGGTATTTTGGTCTTTTTATTTAAAATTAATGGCAAAGTATAAATATTTTAGATGCAAGGACTACTTATTAATCCAAACAGGAGCAAATCACGTGATAGACGTGTTAATTAGTAATTTAATAAAAATTTTGAAATTTATTTTCCTGGTGATTTAAAATTCAATTTTAAGTAAAAAAAATCAATAATCTCAATTGTCTGTCCCATTCCACTCAAAGATTTGTAATTTCCTTTTAAAATATTTCTAGCAAAAAATTCAATAGTAATCAAAACCTAAAGATCCGATTTGCATCCACCTATATATAATTAAATAATAAATTATTATAAAATGAATCGAATTTAATTCACTGAGTGAAAATTTTTTAAATTTTATATTTTGAATACCAATGAATCAAGAATTTTTATTAGTAGAAATTACTGATAAAGAAGATTTGATGGTGTCTTATCATGAGTCTCCTTCGTAATATGAGATAGACTCTTACGCATACAAAGGAGATGCCACGTCAATGTGTTCAAAAGGGCCAATAATAAAACGAAAAAGAGCACCTATACACATCAGAAATTCACCATCCCTTGTCCTAAATTTATTAATCATGCATTAGAGATTCAAATGTTGAAAATATTGGTATTTTCAATATTGGCTAATAAAATTTTTATTTTACAGTGAATATTAATCAATAAGATTTATCACTACTCGAGGTGATGGCAAATGATTATCCCCCTACTTGATTTAGGTTCAATCTATCACGATAACATCCTATCAGTATTTGGGACTCGATCTTTCACGATAATATCTTATCAATATTTGGGACTCGGTGCGTTTGTGTAGTGTTTTAAATCGGAACGTCAATATCCGAGCGGTGGCTTAAGTTGAAAGTTAGTGACTAACACACTCAGTAGTCCATTTTTTTTCTTAAAAATAAAAAGATTTATCAATCAATAATTTAGATTGCAATAGTAATGCGATTTAATTATGAAAAATTGGAATTTGGTAGGTTTAAATAATTTCATCATGTCAATTGTTAATTACCTTTTTGGGGTTGTACGCAGAATTAATGATGGAAAAAGAAATTAGGCACATACATGAACCACGAGGGAAATGAAGCAGCTTCATGGAAACTGAGGGGAGCAGGCATACGCAGACTGCACTATGGGAAAACTTTTGCACTACCACATGTTAAATCGTAATAATAAGGTTTATTAGCAAATAAATAGCAAGGAGAGAAGAGGGATTGGAGATGAAAGGAATGTATATGGGTTGATAACTGGGGTAATTTTCAATTTATACATCAAAATTAAAAATTTAAAAAAAAGTTTATATACTAAATTTGCAATGAGCCTAATGATAACATAAAAGGAAAACCAAAGTAAGGTCTGTAAAAAATTCTACACGTGTGGCATATCATATTTAGTCCCATTAATGGCAACTACTGCTACTAGTCTAAGCTTGCTGCTAACTTGAATGACCAAATTAAATCCATGTTATCTAAAACATCAAACCACAGACTATTTTTATTTTCAAAAAAATATTATCACAAATCAACTTTGTAGTGTATATTTTAGAATACTCAGAGACTGATAAAAAGAAAATTTTTTTACTATTAGATTTTAACTTTTCACTTATAAATTTAAATTTCAATTAAAATTTAAGTTTAGAAAATAATATATATATATATATATATATATTTCAATTTTATGATTTTTGTTAAATTAAATCAATTTAATATAATTTATTAATTTAGTCAATTAACACTAAAATGTAATTTTATTTAACATTACAGACAAAAGGACGAAAATGTCTTATTCATAATTATGAAGCCGCCTGCAGTTTCCACCGCACTTTTTATTTTCTAAGCAATCCGCTAATGAAGCTTAATTTATATGTTTCTTGAAAGAATTTTCGTGCACGACACCTTTAAACGCTACATATATGTCTTTGGATTTTTCCCTCTTCTTTTGCTTTCCGCACGAGCCAGAGGTGATTTTTCGGACACTTGTAGGAATTTTTTTTTTTTGGTAAAATAAAAAAGAAAATATCTTATTTATATTAGACTCTCTACCCTTCTTAGACCTTCCCCTTCTTCTTCTTTCTTGTTACTGTTTTGTTAATTTCCATGGAAAAGTTCCGAACATTATTTCCATTTTCATCGCCAGGGCCATCGTCCAACTATTCTGTCTCGTCAAATTCTAATGTTTTTAACAACTTTCTCAGTGATGGCTCAAATGGGTTTTTGGGGTTGAAGCTAGAAAATAATAGAGTTGATCATAATAAGGGAGACCTAATTAATTCAATTAATCAAAGTGCAGCGAGCATTGCAGTCGGGTCTGAAAATAATCAGCATGAGCTAAAAGCATCAGGTGGAGCAAAAAAGAAAGGAGAAAAGAAGATTAGAAAGCCGAGATATGCTTTTCAAACAAGAAGTCAAGTTGATATATTAGATGATGGTTATCGATGGAGGAAATATGGCCAAAAAGCAGTCAAAAACAACAAATTTCCAAGGTTTGTAATCAAAATTAATTTCAGTTCCATTTCTGTTTGTGTATTATATATATGTGTATGTATGTAGATGCAATTATATAAGTATAGTGATCAGTGATCAGTGACCATCACTAGACCCCACTGATAATACCATAAGCCTTATCATTTCCTTTGGGCGGCTTGGCAGAAAGCAAGATTCTGCTAGATCTATCTAGCAGAAGTAACTTACTAGGTTTGAAACCCTCTTCCCTTTCATACTAGCTAGGGTTATGGATATTTCAAATACAATTATCATATATTTTCAGCAGTTCACCTGTTTACTAAAACTTAAGCTCGTGTCTTCGAAAATTACTTCAAATACAATTAGATGTTGATTTAGGATTTCTTATTTCTCCTATCCATTCTTTTGCTTCTTCTTTTCTTTTTACTTACCAATTCTAAATAAGTAATAAAATCCATCCATGAAGGCATTACAGCTTTTACTCTCACACGTGCAATTAATAATTTTCTTGATATATGACTATAGAGTTGAATATATTTAGCTTGTCTGCATTATTGTTTTGTGGGTTAATCTTTGATCTCTGTACGGATATTTTGTTGTGGCTTGGATCTTCCCTTTTGTAACCGTCGGCCGGGGAGCGGAGGAGGAAAAAGAAAGACCCAAATGGAGAATAGAACGATTATCATTTACACATTATTAAGTGGATCATATTATATTTACATACATAAAAGTTTTAAAAGTTATGTATTAACTAGCTAGTTAGTTTAGTTCTAATCAATCTTGCATAGGACTTTCATTTACATCCTATTCATTATTTCTTGCGTTAACATGGCAATGAGTTTTGCTAAAAAATAGGGATGTCCCTCCATTTCTAGTACGCAAAATCCTCCATGATTTTGAAAATATATACAAATATAGAATAAACAGAACAATACTGATCGAGTATTACGAATGAATGTCATTACCAGTCTTATTTTCAATATAGAAAAAGCAATTATTCAACTACATCGATCGCAACAGATAAAAAATCTTAGTTCAAGCGTAAAGAAAATAAGGGGAATTGTTTTGCACTTCATAATGACTAGCAGTACATTCATTTTACATATAATATGCAAAGTTTAATTATTTTTTGTTGTGATTTGCAGGAGCTACTATAGGTGCACATATCAAGGATGTAATGTGAAGAAGCAAGTCCAACGCCTAACAAAAGACGAGGGAATTGTAGTAACTACATATGAAGGGATGCACACTCATCCAATAGAGAAGCCAACTGATAACTTCGAACACATCTTAAACCAGATGCAAATTTACACTCCCTATTGAACTTTCAAACTGATCTTCAAAATTATACAATTAGTGTATACTTTTGTATTAATAGAGACTTGGATATATATATATATATATATATATATCTTGAGACTTGGATATATATGGCAATAATCAAGGTTGTTATTATAGTAATGGCAGCACAGGTGCATCCTTTTGATTAAGTTCTTACTAGGTTTGTTTTTCTTTTTTTTTCCCCTCTAATTTATTAGACATTGTAAGTTTGATTTCCTTTCAGTTCTTTTTTTTCTTTTACCCTTTTCTGCCTCCTCCTTTTTTAAGGTTGGCTTTGTATGATGTAAATTCAGTTTCATATGGTGCTATTGGATTTTTTTTAATGCTTTGTTGAGTATGATTATATAAATGAGTTACATAAAACTTTGTAAAATTTATTTGAAATATTATGTTTTCACATTTTTTTGTGTAAATTGAGATTTTCATCTTAGTTTCCATAGTTTCAATTTTATATCATTCAATTTTGAATTTGGCATGGTATACTCTTAGGAGCGAAAATGGGACGAGTGTTTTCAAGTAATTATAAATGGATTTAAGATAAATATAAACAATAAAATTATTGCCGGCTACCCAAAAATTGCTACACCAAACAGATTTAATAGTGAATATTACCATTTCTAATAAAAAGAGAAATTTAAATGGATTTCAATTGAATAGTTTAAAATGAATAAGTACTATTTTATCGATTTGAATGAATTTAGGGTACAGACAGTAAAATTATCAATAGACTGCTATTGAGATCAATGAATCTATAGACTAAACGTGGGTTATAAAAATTCTAACAGGTTGAGATATGGGTGGTTGAAAGTTGACGGGTAAACGTAACGCCAACTTCCAACCCTCGCAATAGCGAGACTGCTAGTGCCACGCAGTTGCGGTATGTTTGTTAGCAGTCGCACCATAAATTTGTGGTGGGCGGCCAAGCGAGAAAGGAATATTCGTTCACAGCTTGACCAAATGCTTGGCAAAAATGGAGTTTAGCTCTCCTCTAAATCTACTAATCGATGACAAGTCAGTCCCTTTCCTTTTCAGTCTTTTCTTTGGCGCTAATTATCAGCAGGATGCCACAATTATAAAATTTGTTTGGTTCGGTTGCATGTCGATTATCAATTATACCCCTTCTTGAACCTACAGTGAATCAAACAAGTGGTTCCCAGTTTTGCAGACAAAATGCACACACAAGAAAAATTAGTAGTCTGAGCAACCTTGAAAATTTTTTATATCCCATCATTTTCTTTCAATGGTTAATAGAGGTTGTGGGATTGGCTTAAGCCACAACCACTAGGTGCCATCCAATTCAATCCACCTCTGCCCCTATATAGCCTCTAGCTCTATTTTTACCAACTAGTTTTCACAAATTCCACCCCGCCGGTTTAGTCATGATTATGTTGACAAATCCTCCATTAAAATTGCTAAAAAAACATGGCGTTTATATACAATGGAAAAAAGGTGAAAAACAATGCATAGAAACGTGAAAAAATAAAATGATTGACTTTTTATTTTTCATTTTGTGATTTTTCATAAATATTCTCACTATTTTAAGATACAAGATTAATCCTATTTCAGGATTCGTAACAGTAATTTTTTATGAATATAAATTTTTTCTATGGACGAAATATCTAATTTATGAAGATTGTCAACAGCTGAAGTGAAACTTAAGTGTTAATCAGCACAAGAAGACCAAAGCTATGATTTAGTTTTCTTGAGCTGGTTGATATTTGGTAATCGCATAATTGACAAGCAAAATCACGATTAAGGGATAAAGTCAAAGACATTAGCACACAATTGACTTGTCTGTCAAAAACTTCAAAATCAATCAATCATAAAATTTTTGAATCGTAAACATGATAATAATTGCTCTATTTTTGTCATATATATGCAAAAGCTGTACTCTACTTACCAAAACAAGTTTTCTGAGTACATATGGGCCTCGTTGGATTCTTCATATTGGGCCTCGTTGGAGATGGCTCCCTTTCCCCTCGTACACTTCATAATTTACTTCACTCTGTCAAAACACTTGCATTATCCCAATAGAAGGATAAGGAAACAACAAAGAGATAAAGAGACGCATTGAAAACGACAATTCGTGTTTGAATATTAAGCAGTGCAGAAGAAAAATATTCTCTTCACTCAATAATTATTTAACTTTTAAATATAATCGATTAAAGAAAATATTCCGTTCTACCAAAAACAAACCTGCAAATTTTATTGTACGATGCCTCTTCCGTCTTCTCACTCATTTTTGGATATTTGCTTCTTTTGCGGGAGAGAGAATCGAATCCCTAATCCATCTGTTGCAAGAGAAGAAGGAAAATCAGATCCAACACAAACATTTACATCAAAATTAATTATTTTTTACTTAATTTTTTGTATTTTGCTCCACTTTTCCTTCAGGTGCAACGTGGAATACTGTTCTTGTTCTATATCTAATCCTGAATCCACCAATATATTTTCAGATAAAAAGCGAACGCGCTTTTTGGTCCCCAAATATATTCTCCAGCTCAGAAAAATATTTATTACTCCCTCGCTTTTTGTTCGTTGTTTTAAAAGAAATAGATTTCTCCATTTTTAGAACAAACTTATAATTTTCTAAAAATCGTCTGAAATTTGAATATTTTATGATTTTGTCAAATTTGCTCTTTGAATTCACATCTGATCTTCGATCCTCTTTTCATAATTCAATTTTCAAGACTGATAAAAATGATTTAATTTTCATAATTCTTAATAGTTTTATATGAATGTTTAAATTTTCATATTATAAATTTTATTGATTAATTGCGTTTAGTATAAGTTGTTGATAAAAAATTTCAATTCATTGTTTTAATATACATTTCCTTACATTTGCATAAAAGAGAAAACTCCATAAAATTAGCAATAGTAGATAGTGGAGAAGACAATGAGGGGGAATATCTACTCCATGACTATTCAACAAAAGTGTTCAACTTTTATCACTGTCCAGTGCATGTTCGAAGAAAGCAAACCAACCCAACTTGCACAACTGCTATGTACATATTGTTCTGTGCAGTATACTTAACCGTTCCTAAATCCATCATACGAAAAGTATAAAGCCATATACTTACGTCATTTGAACTCCTTGGCATTATGTATACCATTCAACTGGTCAAAAAAAAGAAGTTTATACGTACCAAGTTGATGATTTGGTATGTTTAGAAGCCTTACTGCATGAATCTGTTCTTCAAATTATACGACAAAGAAATATTTTGTTAAATACTTCTGAAAGAGATGAGATAGTATAAATTTTTTCTCGTTTCCTTTTGACGTGAATTCGGATTAATGGGTCAGTAAATTTTGGATACGGAATGAATGATTTAATATTGAAAAATAAACATTTCCAATGAATTAATTTATTAGATTGTTGCTGAAGAATATATTTTCGTAATGTATAATCTTAATATTTTCTTTTTAATTTACAATTTTTTCCCTTCTAAATAAGTCCTAAATTAATTCTCTGAATGGGAAAGGGGAAAGTGACGAAAAAGACACTGTTCTTATCTGTCCACTGCTTGTACGTAGGAAAAGTTCAATTTTATTCTCTACTGGCACAAATTAGAAAAATAGAAAATTAATTAGAAAATGAGAGGTTAAAAAAAAAGAAAAAAAAAAGAGAGTATTTTGCAGTCATGTTCTCGGAATATTCCCTAAGCATAAACTAAGAGTAGTAATAAGTTCTATGTACAGCCACTTAATTACAAGTGGATCTTTTTTAACTTTCTATTGTCTTGTGTTTTATCCCTAATAATCTTTTTCTTTTTGCCACTATTGCCACTGCCTCTGGCTGCTCTTTGCTGTCATGGGTGGTTCGTTCTTCTTTATAATTTATTGTCATAATTTGTTGGTGAAAATGTAATTTTTATTTATAAATGGAATTTCCATTTTATTCAAAAAGAAAAAGGAAATTCAATTGGACGTGGAAGATGCATTTTATATTCTTACCACCTTATCCTTAATGGAAAATATTGGACGAAAAAGGAAAAAGAAAAGATATGTCGTTGTCCAAATCTAAAATATCTTGGAATTGTGTCTTCCTAATCGAGTGGATACGAAGTCCTTTTATGAGAGAGAAATGAAAAATTAAATACTATATATATTCTGTGATTAGTTTGATTCCATTAAGTTTACAAATGATACTTGAGAATTATGTTAGAAACGATTGATAAATATAAATTTTTAAATCCAATTATTAGATTTCTTTTAAAGATTTTATGAATATCATTTGTAAAATTTTCAAGATAGATACCCTTTTTAGGTTAATTAATGGTATGAGAATATTGATACTTTGGAATATAGATTTTCTTAATGCCAAGAGAATGGAGTTAATACTCCAATTCAGAAAATTATTATATTATATTAACATGACTTTATTATTGTTATCATTTGCATTAAACTTAGGTATCCGGTCCATTGAGTTTGCTTCATATATAGAAATCCAATTCGAATTGTTAAAAATATTTATAAATACAAAAGACCAATGTGAGCTATTTTTTTAAAGTAATGTTTAGTATTTTGATTAGATTGAAACATTGTCTTAATTAATTATAGGTTTGATAATACAATATTTATCCTAATCTTTAAAATTTGAGACAATGTTTTATATATATTAAACAGTTATTTGTTTTTGGCTTTCATATCATTTTATATTAAATGGTTATTTGTATTGAACGGCTAACTACTAATAAAACAACTAACAGTTAACAGAACAATTAAATTTACCCAATAGACCCATCGTCCCGAAAAAAGAATTAAACTATTGGAATTCTTACTGCAAAATGTCAAATTTGAAGCCTAAAATATTTTATGATGACGGGGAAAAATTAATTATGCTTGTGCTGCCTAACTGGTAAGTGGAGTTTCGTTTCCTGGAGAAAAAAATTCCCTTTGACAAAGATAGAATAGGTATTACATAAAATATCCAAGTTTCTTAACATTAATAATTAAATAAATACACACATTATTTTCACATTTCTGAAAGCATAAATACAGAATTAAAGAATTTCTTTTCTGTTTCCATATCTTAAAAAGTATCGTTAACTGTTTAATTAATTAATTAATAATATATGCATACATCAGAATCTATATCTAACCCATAACTAATAATTTAGTTCAAGATTTAAAACAGTAAGGAAGATATTTGCCAATTTCAGGGACCACGACCTCACCATCGGAATCCAGAACTTTCATGTCTATCTGTAACAAACAAGTTACCAGAAACTAAAGTAAACCCATAAAAATTCTTATATATAGACCCTTCTCTTCACTTAAGCAATCACCATTTCTGAACTCTTAAAAGCTTCATCAGTTTAGCAAAAATATAATGGAGTCGAATCGCAAGCGCAGAGGGTTCATGAAGGGCAAGTTGATTCCATTCTACAGATCTTCCAAGGCTACTTCAAATGTACAGTATAGTAGCAAGGTAAAACCTAGCCAGTCTTCTCCTTCAGCTGCTTCAGTGGGTTTTGTCGTCCATCAGGACTATATTATTGCCCCGCCGAACCAGAAGGTCTCCTTTATCGTCCCAACAGCTGACAGCAACCGCGATAAATACTTATCCCAGTTTGATAAGCTATATGGGGTTGCCGGAGATGAAAGCGTAGACATCAAAGCTGCTACCTATATTTCTTCTGTTCAAGAACGTTTCAAGCTTGAAAGAAGCAACTCGGAGCGAATCAAATATGAAGTAAATTAATTATCAAAATCATTAATGCAGCTCAGCTAAATTTATCCTTAATTCTATCCTTCCAGCATCCACGAATAATTTTTTTTTTTTGCAATTTTTATAGGAACTAGCCAACTAGTTAAGTGTGTTGTGATTAATGCCTTCTGTAATATTACTTAAGTTGTAAAAGGTGAGAAATATTAATTTTTCCTTAATTTATTTAATTAATCCTTACTCAGTATTCAGTTTTACAAATTAAATTGATTTTACATATTTTTAATTAGCAGATAGCACTATTTCTGCTCTACTTCATCTCTTACAGCCCTCAAAGGATTATGCTCTAAATATCACTGCTAATGATGTTTAATTTGGAATTTTGGATGGAGGAATATCCATTTCTTGAATTAGAATTTCTTCAGAAAGTAATCTCCCTGGTATATGTTGCTTGCCACATGGAAATTGAATTAGGCAAGTAAGAATGGGCTTAACATATGTACAGAAAAAAATAATAAACCCAACTGGTTGGGTTTAGAGATATGGGCTGAGCCCACATCTCACTCTTCATTTAAGATTAAAGAGAGCCCATATATATAAACAAGGAAAATTTGAACTTGACTTCCGCTATACGGGAAGGTTAGCACTGTGCAACGCATGACTGCAAAAGAGAAGAACGCGAGAAGGTAAAGAGAAGGAAGGGAAAAGAAAAATATTTTATTAATTAATTCTGTTTGGAAAGTAATATAGGAAAGAAAATAAAAGAAAAAATACTTTCATTTTATTTGGATGAACGAAAGGGTTTTCTCATCAAACCAATGATACAGATAAATTTGCTGTTGTAGCCTGTAATCAGACCGTAGACTAAACTACGTGCAGTGGCCGGCGGCTAGCGGCAAAATTGAAGTCTCTTGATATAACAGAAAAGAACCGAGTGGAAAGAAATATTAATATTGATACTTATCCAGTCGTAATGTGTACACCAATGGCTATGAGGAAAATGGTGATGAGACCAAAAAAGAAAATGGTATGGAAAATTTTAGTTTAAATATTTAAAAAAAAAAATCAAGTATAAATAAAACAAATATATATATTCAAAAACCGAAGCAAACTCAGTTGGGAATCGGGAAGGAGCAAGGCCTAGACTTATCGAGGGATATTAGGACGAAATCAACATATCTCTCTCTGTCTATTGGATCCTTGTTGGGCCTCTATCTCGATGTTGGCTCAATAAGCTTAAAAGTACAAGGATGTTGAGGATCATCTTCATTGCCCATTCGAGGTAATAGGTAATTTTGGCCTTAAATATATATATATTTTTACAATATTAATTTTTTTAATAAAATAACTAATAGCCTAAGAAAGTCCAATAATATCATGCAAAAGGAAAAAAAATTCCCACATTAGATAATATCAAAAAGTATACATTTTGATCAAATTAATACAATTAGTGAAAGGGATGAATAAAATATAAAACATAAACAAATTTCACTAAGTGTAAAATAATAAATGAGAAGTGCTAAATAATTTATAACTTCTGTAAAGAACTCTTATTTGATGTAGAATTCTTATAGATAACTCTCATTTAATTTATATAGCGTCATGAAAGAAGATTCTAATTTGAACTTTTATATCTTCTTTTAATATATATTTTTAATTCATATAATTTGTTTTTTAGAATAAATTCATATTATTCTTACCAAATTCATATGACTAATGCTCCTATTTTATTATCAAATGTAATTTTAATTTTGAAACACGTATAACTTAATTTCGAATTTGGACATGCCAATCCACTGCCCAGCCCCGAAGCCTGCATTGTCATCGTTCCTATTATTTATTTGTATTTACAACTAAGAGTCAATAGGAGCTTTACACATCCACAGATAGGCAGGCCCTTTTTATTTCTTTTGTTTATGATTTTCTTTAATGAAAGCTCCCATCAATCTCTAAAGCCAGCAAAAAGAAGCCTTCAAGTGAAGAATTATTAGAAGTTAGTGAATAAAAGTTGCTTGCCTCTTTCGTTCCATCCCCATAAAGGAAACCCACTACAAACACATACCTTTCCTCTCTTTCAAACCTACCCTCTTCTTTTTCACTAAGTTTCGCATCCCCATCTCCTTAATCACCAAGAAAATGAAACCCATTAGTTTTAAGAGCTCTTCTACATATTTCATTGCAACATCATTACCTTCTATCACCTATTCTTAAAGAGACTTCATACATCCACCAAGTGTATGTGTTTTTGCCTGTGAGAAAGAGAAAGAGAAAGAGAAAGATGGGTGCTGACTGGGGACCAGTTATTATAGCAGTTGGTTTGTTTATTCTGCTATCACCAGGACTATTATTCCAGCTACCAGCAAGGACAAGGGTGATAGAGTTTGGCAACATGAATACAAGTGGAATTGCTATTCTCATTCATGCTGTAATTTATTTTTGCATTATTACTATTTTGATTGTTGCTATTGGTATTCATATACATGTCAATTGATTTCACACACTAAGGTTCCTTTTTCCTTTCCTTCTTGCCTTTTTTTCAAACATACATGGGTTACTTGTCCTAAAACACATAGATATCTGATAATCTGAATGGTGGCTACCAAAAGCAAACAGAAATATGCTCTTATTCTAAGAGGAAAGTTCCTTTCTTTTTCAGTCTATTTTTAGTTTAAGTTCATTAACATGGTAAGCTTAAACACTATTTTTATCTATTTACATGGCAGTACAATCATTCTGCAGGTTTAGAAATTAAAAACGTTCCCAGATAGAAACCATAACTCATAAGAGTAGTACACAGTCTGAAGTCTGAACCATCAGCCAGTCTTTTGGTGAAAATTGGCAATGGATTAATGTTTTTTAATAAATTGAAAATTTAAAAAATTTAAAAGGAATGTATGGTTAAGATTTAAAATTTAAGTTCATGAATTACATGTAAAGGCAAAATTTCTCTTGGTAGTGGGGGCCCAACAAAAAAATGGGTGGATCACACGTCGGCGGCCACCACGCCACCATCACCGCCACACAAACATAATCCAAAAGCAACCTGTCAAATAAAAATTAAACCGATCTGCTTTCCCAAATGTGTATTAATTGCTTCTTTTACTGATCAAATAAGCAGCCAACAACAACATAATAATCGATTACAACAAGAGCCCATCTCTTTAATTTCTAGCCAAAACTAAAAAAAGAAAAGCACAGAACAACACAGATCTTGAATCTTGATTGATTATCCAATGGAAAGCCAAAGGCGATCAAGAACTTACCAGATTCATCCAGTATAGATGTGAACACGAACGGCCAAGATCAGAATAGCATAGAGAGCGAAAAATATAAGAGTGTGAATAGCTATTGCCTTGCCGTTAGTCTTCATACTTCCAAATTCCAGTTGCCGGCTGTTTCCCGGTATCTGAAAAAGAAGGCCCGGCGTTAAAAGCACGAACAGCACCACTCCTATTAATACAGGCCCCCAATCGGCCATTGTAGATCCAAATCGAAAGAAAAGATGCTCGTTTGTGTAATTGTTCAAGTAAGTTAGCTACAGAAAGAATGGTTAGATAGCTTAAAGATGAGGCTATGGTGAAAAGGAAAGGAGTGAAGGGATCTTGCAGGTGAGAATGACACTTTGACTTGGATATGGAAACTGGAATTGGCGGTCATTAAGCACAAGAAAGTTTTAACTGAAAATAAAATAAATGAATAAAAAAAATAAGGACAGTGGGTCTTTTTTGCCCTAGGCTATTGTAAGGTCGGTGCATTTTTTTTTTTATTCAAACCTGAATCGATTACCCTATCTTATATATATTTTTCTGGATTTTATATATATTTATAATTATTAAATTATTATTTTTTTATATATACACATTAAATTATGATTTTAAGTTTTTTTTATTCACTAAAACGTCCATCGGCAAAAATATTGTCAACAACACAATATAGTTCACTCTTTATTGACTTTCACAAAAACAAAAAAAAATTATTCTTTCTTTATTGCGAAATTAGTGAAAAATTAAAAAATAAAGCTTTGTAGTTGAGAGGTTGAGTACACAATAAAAGTAATCATCTCCTGCTCATGGAATTAGTATAAAATTTTATAGTTGTTATATATCCAATTAATGACCTCTCATCTATCAAATTAGATCGTGAAAAAATGATAATTGGATCCTAATGGTAATGAAAATAGAAAGTAAGATTTGAACTTTAATTAAAGAACTTGAGAGATTGTAATGTGTTTTTTTTTTTAACTTAGATATAAGTATTTATAAATTTTTCTATCTATTCTAAATAAGAGATAAAATAAATAAATACTTAGTGAGAATCTTGAATTTTAAATATATAATAAATATTAATTTTTGACTTAGCATTATACATTTTGAAATGGTTGATTAGCGTTCCATTCATTCTTAATAATTTTTCCATCAAGTTTTTAAGTGTTGGCCTAATTAATATTTGATTACCTCAATTTTTAAACACAAATTTTCAAGGTTTTAAATTTTAATAATGTAAATAGAAAGATCCTTCGATCCAAAATCAACATTTATTTATCAAATAGATGTGAAATTCTCAAAATCTCTATAATAGTTAATTTTAACTAAATATAAATAATAATGTTCTTATTTAAAAAAATAATTTATTTTTAAAAATATAAAAGTAAAATAATTAATTATATGGAGATAAAAATAGTAATTTTTCTTTTTTAGTGTTTTGCTTTTTTCTTTGAAGCTCGCCTTAATGGCCGACAGCATGTCAGGCATATCGAGATTGGGGCCCAAATAGTTTCAGGCATACGAGAAGAAGGCTAATAATCCAAGTGCAATGGAACATTGAAACCCATAATAAACGCAAACGCCGCCTACCCGTTTTCAAGGGAATGTGGGACAAGGCAATGATACAATGTTACATTTAACTCGACACCATCAAAATTACTTCTTCTGCTAATTACAGAAAAAAAAAGCTAAAAAAATTAAATTTAATATTAATATCAAATTAAAAAATAATATAAGAAATAATTTTTCTTCGCTAATTCAATTCTATTAATGCTCACTTTAATTTAATTATATTAATATTCACTTTACAAATTCTGTTAGTATAATAAATAATTTTAAAAAATTTTATTTAACAAAAAATATTATTAAATACATCCCATTTTATTTGTTTTTTTATTCATTTTGGATGTTTCAAAATATTTGCAAGATTTTCAAATTTATAAATATAAATAATTATTTTTTTCATGATTATCTTTATAATTCTTCATTAAATAAATAATTTTTATTAATATCTTAATGTATTTAATGGTAAAAGAGGGCAAAATAATTTTTACTGATTAAATTCTTAATATGCATATGTTGTGAAACCATACAAATAAAATGAGACGAAGAGAGTATTATTTTATTAACCAATAGAAAAAACGGAAAGTTTCATTATTTAAAATAACATTAATAATAATATGAATTATTAAAAAAATTCAAAGAACATTTAATATTAGTAAATTATGAAAAAATTGAAAATTTTTATTATTTAATAATATTTTTAATTATTTATTTAATTACAGAAAAATTAAGAATATTTAATATTATTAAATTAAAAAAAGAAACCGAAAATTTTTATTATTTTAAAATAATATTAATGATATTATTAATTATTTACACTAATATTAACTCAACTAATGTCTGAATTGAAAAAAAATGATTATTCTTATTATGCACTTGATAATATTATCATATAACAATTTCACTCTCGTAATTTTTTTTAAGAAAAAAAAACAATTAAATTGGCTTTTGCATATTATAACTCAATCCATTGTTGACCCGTTGTAGGGGAGTGACCAGTGGTCAAAGTCACTTGGATGCTAGAGTCCTTGTCCCGGCCATTCATAGGCGCCCTTACGCTTATGGAAGGTGCCATTGATCGCTTTATTGTAATCTTGGTTGCCTCGATATAATATTTGATATATAAATAAGAATGACCATTTTATCCCTGTGTGCAATGTTGTGCTCTGTGTTGCTACTTGTTTTTCGATGATGCTTGGATTGTGCTTATATTCAAATCTATATGATTTCATATCGATATTATATTGTCCTGATGCCTGTTTTTGGCTTGCAGATAATTAATTGATATTATTGGCTGGCTTGTCTGAAGGAGTTCCAAACAAGCGCCGCACGACCCGATCTTAGTTAGTGCGTGATATGGGACTTTGTGGACTTTTTTTAAAAGAGTTTATGGCAATAATAGAATTAAAAAATTGATATTAAACTACCAAAAATCAATAATAATGAAGAGTGACAGTGCCTTCCACAAATCAATCCTCTGCTTTTATGATCCTTGCCAATCATGGCTTCTATAGTAAAAAAAAGTGATCCTCTTCTTCCTTATCCGGCACAAAGCAGCTCTAAAGAGGTATATTTAAAGTAAGTGGTTGATAAGAATATATCTTTGACGCTTTATAGCATTACCGGAATCCTATTCCCTTCAAATACATCAGGAATTGAATTTCTCTTTTCTTCTTTTTTTTGTCCTTTGTTTGTTCTTCTTCTCCTTATTATACAAGTTGACAATAATAATTTCAAGATCAAGAAGTGAAACTCTCGAGAATGAATGATTGGGCTGCTCCGCTCATAGCTACGGCGCTGTTTGCTTTTTTATCACCAGGATGGGTGATTCAAATTCCAGGGAAGGAGAGGCCTCTTGATTTCATGAGCATGAAGACTAGTATTGCCTCCATATTTGTTCACACAGTGATTTACGGTTTGCTTCTTATTTTGTTTTTTGTTATTCTCCATGTCCATCTTTATATCTAGCTAATTAATTTGTTAGAGCAGTAATTAACATTCTCTTCAATTAATTTCTGCTCAAGCTAGCTTTTATTTGTTCTTGTGTTTTAATCAGAAGTTAGGGAATTACTCTAAGTTTCTTTATGAAGGTTGAAGCTTTCTTTCTTTCTTTCTTTCTTTTATCTCCTGCAGATTTTCTTTGATTGAGCGTTGCTCAGGAATGCACACAAAAAATTAGTCTAGTGATAAATACACCTGACGATCAGGCTCGAATCCCCTCTCCAATGCTTAAAAAAAAAAAGAAAAACACCCTCAATTGTAATCAGAAGAACAGTTGACTCTAATTTACTTTGCAATAAGCTAAACATTCCATTCAAAAAACTATTAAGTAATAAACTCAACAAATGCAATAGAGAATCGGAGACTACATTTGCACTATATGCGATCAAGAATCACTCTACCCTGTAGGCCAAACCAGTCAAAAATCTAAATAACCTTTGATTTTGTCAATTACAATCACAAATTGAAAAGCGAAAACCATAAAATTAATTAATTCAGTACATAAATGATAAAACTAGAAAAAATCATGCAGTTCCATACTCCAAAAGACCTTCATCTTGATTCTGCAAGAGCATGTTACAGTAAAAGCCAAAGCCTCCATTTTTGCCACACAAGAAATACCGCACAGATATACAAAATCAAAGTTCGAATTAAAGATGACTATAATAACTATTACCCCAAATACATATGAACTCCAACAGCTAACAAAAAGATGCAGATAAGAGCAAAATATAGGATGGAATGAACCAGTATAGAAACTCCACTCGTTTGAAAATTGCCAAACTCAATGAACCGGTGTCGACCCGGTATCTGAATCAGCAAACCAGGTGTTAATAGTATAAATAGCACAACTGCAACAAACACGGGTCCCCAATCCGACATCGTATCTCTTTTCTCTTCTCGATCTGCTCTGTTTATCGATTGTGTTTTCACTCTCGAAGTCTGAATTGGATTATAAACGGCGAGTGTTGGTTAAAGAAAAGGGACAAAGATCGTGACAAGGAAAAAGCGAAGGCTAGATGATGAAGGCATTCTGATTCACATTGGGATCCGAATCACATGTCATTACAACAGAAAGGAAGCTTCCTGGTAAATGCTCTATTGGTAGAACAAAAACAGGAAGAAGATTGGATGATGAGGATCTTACCTTACCTAAATCTGACTCCTAATTTATTATGCAAAAGCAGAGGAAAGCAACCATCTACTTGCTTAATGAGATGGAGATACTCAGATACTGATCCTTCTTTTTCTTTTTAAGGTATGTCTTTTATTGTCTAGCTGCCAACAATACTAAAGAGCTTTTATTCAATAATATTTCCACTAGTGAATTTGTCCTCATATTTGGGGCCACGACTCCCTTGGGTATGGCTAGTTCGGTTTCTTCCCTGGTTATAATTCAACCCTTGCTTTTCGAAAATCGGTGGATAAATTAGTTAAAATAAAAATTAAAAAGGAATTTCACATAAATGAATTGAAAAAATTGAAAATGACAAACCGAAAACATTGGTTGAACCAAAATCAACCTGCACTCCAACTGTAAGAAGTTCTATTTATGACAGCGTTATGTATATTTGGTTGGGCCTCATCGCATGAATATAGTAATGGGCCTAACATGTGAAGGACCAAGCAATTGTTGGGCAATCCTGGACCCGGCGATAGAATTCATCCAGCTTGGATTTATAACTCGATTTTGGACTAAAGTCCATGAACTTTTATGAGAGTGAAAAATCAACCGAAGAAAAATAGCCAGGTTCAAACGTTGAAGAGTCCAGCTCAGTAATGGTCCATTCTTTTGCTCTTCTAATAGTCTTATATTTTTATACCACTCCTAAATTAAAAAATATATATATAAGGAAAAATACAAAAACGTCGACAGCAGGGTTCGAACCTGCGCGGGCGAAGCCCAACAGATTTCAAGTCTGTCTCCTTAACCACTCGGACATATCGACATTTGCAATGCGGTTTCTCTTGACATTCTATATAGAAGATATAGGTACCTAATATACTTCTGCTCAACTGACCTCATTAATATTTTTTTATTTGAAAATTTGAAGCTAAGAGTGTGTTCAATTGTGGAAAACTAGAAAATAAGTTTTCAATTTTCCTAATCCTAAGTTCTAACAATATAAAACTACGTAGTGGCAAACAGATTTTCTCGCACGGAATTAAAGAACTGATGGGTTGCTTTCGTAGTGGGGACAAGGTAGGCAAATAATATTGTTGCTTCACCTTTTCTTTTCAGACAACATCCATTTATCATTTAGATGAATAAAAAAAATTTTAACGTTCTTTTTGCAGTGTCTTTGTCACCCATATTTTTTATTCACGAGAATGTGACATATACATTAATTAAAATTATACTAACAATAATAATAAATTTTCAAAATCGATGAATAATTGCAATCACGTTTGATAAAATGATAAAAGGGTATATACTGTAAAATAAACTTGATAGATGATGTTTCTGTACCTTAATTGGTGGGACGGTCTTGCTTCTTTGGATTCCATCTCACGTTGTTGCTGAAAAAAAGAATGGACAAAATGGTCAAACCACATTAATTCAAAAATAATTAACTAAATTACTATTTATTTACTCCTTTGTAATTACAGGGAGAGAAAGATCGATAAAAACATCTCGACAAGGGTAAAATTTAAATTAAATAATTAATAGTAACAAATAATTAAGCATAATAATATGAAATTACCGTATTAGTGCGAAAGTAGGACAAACATATTATATGCGTAAAACTCTACTAGTCCTAATCTGCAAGGAACGGAGATAATGTGATATATTCCAGCTTGCATGAGACAACACGTGTCACAATCAAATTAAATCTCGAAATCAACTCTGTTATTATTGCTATATAAATATCATTTTTTGGATAAGAAGAGATGTAGATGGACGATACGACCAAAATGTAAGTTATCGTCTAGATCTGACTGCTTGCTGTTGGAAACGACATTTTGTAATAGTTCTGAACTTCTCATCCAAAGAGTAGATATGTACGTAATTACGTGTAATTGTCCATATGCATGTAGAAAAAGTACTATTACACCGGCAAAATACATGATTGTCATAACTATTCGGCATTGCGTTTGAGGTTAAGGTTATGGTTAATAGGATTATACAATTTTCAGTCTCGTGTCGTTTTTCGACAAAACGGGAATTAACGTATTTGAAATGGAATTGAGTTCGTAGAGTTGGAAATTCAGGATGAGGCTATCAAATTTGTATTAATATTTTGCATGATAATAAATTTGAAATTGAAAATAATTTTTAAAGAATTTATATTTTCATAGACCCATCTAAAAAAGCTAAATAGTACTGATTATGAATTTATTTAATATTATTATTAAACATTACATTAAAATATAAACATAATACAGAATTAAAATCATTTTTAAAATAAATTTAACACGTTCTAATTAGAAAGAATAATAATTACCTACTGCTTTTTAATTAATAACTCAAAAATTCAATCAATGCTTCACACGCTACTTTTTCGAAAAAATATCCTATGTCGTTATGCACCTGTAGAAATACAGGTAGGACCACGTGGGTCAAGCGGGCTGCTTTGAAAGTAATGTGAGTAGCAATGAAATTCAGAAAAATAATAATGCAAGAAAAAAAGAAAATAATAATAACAAATTAAAAATTTTTTAAGTCAACGATTAAGATTTCGCATTCTCCACTTTAATGGGAAAACCAATAAATATATATTGAATCACAATTGAGGATGTTGGAGAAAAAAGAGTTAGTGAAGAAGAGAAGCGTACAGAGATAGAAAAAAAATTATAAACCAAATTATTTTGATGTGAGGGAAATAATAGGAAATATGTAGAGTCTCTTCGGTAAAATTATTTATTTTGTTAACAGGTAGCTGGTTTAGTTGTGTTTAGGTATTAGCTGTTTGAGTAGTGTTTCATAAAACACTAAGACTGTGTTCGGCAATAATTTTTTAAATAGCTTTTAGAGTTTTGACTAGTCAAAACGCTAAACGCTGCTAAAAAATTTATTCAGTAATATAAAATTTGGACTAGTTTTTAGAGGTTAGGGTAGCTTTTTGTGAAAAGTTAATTCATATAACGTTTCATGAAACGCTACCCAAACAGTTAACAGCTAAACGCCACTAAGACAACTAGCAGCTATCAAAATAACTAATTTTACCGAACAAACTCTAAAAGCTAAACGTTCAATGAATTAGTTTTTTACAAAACAAAGTGCTACTCTAATCTCTTTAAAAATAAATACAACTTTTTATATTACAGAATAATTTTTTAAATAGCATTTAGTTTTTTGACTGGTCAAAATTTTAAAAATTATTCAAAAGCTGTTACCAAATACAGCCGCAAACTAAACTTGTAAAATTTGTATTTACTTATCAAATGTTTGGGAAATTTGCTTTAATTAATTCTAGTATTAATATATACTGATTCAAATATTCATTGTTGTATCATACTGTGAATAAAATGTGAGATGTATTTGATATATTATTCTTAATTTTAATTATTGGACAAATATTTAATATTTGTGAAAAGAAAATCAATTAAAAATTTTATTGTATTATAAATGAAATGAAAATGCACATTTAAGAGAATAGTCATTATAATTTTTTATCTCACTATTATTTGATACGCATTTTTTTTTTAAAATCACTATTATTGGCATTATTCACAATGGGATAAAAAATAGACTCAAGTCTCCAAATTATATTTCAATTAATAATTTCATCCCTCTATTTAAAAAGACTACTGTAACATCCTTAAGAGACTAACAATTGATTAAATCACTATGAGATCATTCAATGCGAATAAATTTTCAAAAACTTTAGCTAGTGTAAAATATTTATCCTTAAACAAAACTTCAAAAGACTCGATAATTAATTGTTACGACCCAAAACCGTGGGCCGGACCGGCACTAGGACCTAGGTAAGTTTAAGGCACCCGAGGCCCGTAGTAAGCCTAAACTATCACAATCCATCCCTATTATCACTTGACTATCAGAATAGTAAGCCCATATTATGACATTTTCATAAAACAATCAGAGTTAATAATTCTGACCCAGCATTAGTGTTAAGTACTATTCGCAGCTCGGGCCCATATTCATATAATAAAAATATATTCTCATACAAATATTTATTTGTTATAATATGTTCAAACTGTTCCTATCATACAGTCTCCAGATAGTCATTTACACTCCACAATTTATTTATAATCACATGATAATTCTATTACAAACCAATATATATTTCAGCATCCTAACTGCGGAATAAAATAAAATGTGCGGAGAATTTTAAATATTATTAGAGAGTTTATACTAACATGATCACTTCTCTGCGAAGAAGGAAGCAGAGTCTTATGGACCAACAGTATCCTTATTTCCTGAAAAATATTTATGGAAGGGGGGGTGAGTTTTACTAAACTCAGTGAATAATAATAAATAATACAAACCCACACATTCAAGCAGTATGCTTTCACAATATAATAAATGACATACTTCACAAGCACGTGACATACAACAACATCTTCAAACAAGTCACATTCAAATACTCACAACATGTGAAAATTAGTCAGTGATGTCACAAATCCACCTATTGGCCCCAGGCCAGTTCCATAATAATAATATATATATAATAGGGAGCCGATCCCCCATACTAGGCCCACTGACCCATAGTGACACACGTCGTCCCAATTTCCACCCAGATACAAAAGCACATTATTTCACATCACAATTATTCACGAAAATATTCAATACAATAAATGCAATATGTGAATGTAATCAAGGGCGAAAATTATATAAATTAGAGAACTGAGATATTATATATCAAATATTGTGATTATGAAACTGAGATATTATATTCGGAAAATGAGGAATAT
>CANUEX010054784.1:0-30116 GCA_948099535.1 Jatropha multifida
GAACCTTTGTTGGTGAAGGACATCATGCCCTTTGTGTTTTTGAGGTTTGATTTTGATTTAAATGAACTTATAAATAAGCAATTTGGTGGTGGTTTTAAGCTTGAATTTAAATTCTAATGTTTAAGTACTTTTCATGACTTGAAGAAGGTTTTGGAAATGGTAAATTGAGTTTTATGGTCAAGTATACAAGAAATGAATTTAATGTTTTAAAGGAGTGATTTTAAGTTGATATTTAATATCTTTAATGAAGGCTTTATGAAAGAAAGGTTTTCATTTGAAACGTGAATTGATTTTAATGGATATTTAAAGTTGTAAATGAAGGAATTTTTGAAATAATAGATGTTAGTTTTGTAACGTTTTAAATAAGGAATGGTGGATGAGAAATGAGACCGATTTTGGAAGAATATAATTATTCTAAGCTCTACCATACGTGATTGACATGTAGTATGATGAGATGCATTGTGATATATGAGCATGCCCGGGTTATCAGCCCGTATTATTAGTGGAGCTATGATCATATGCTAGGGTTATCAGCCCTTATAAATAGGCGGACACGCTTATTATTGTGGTGCTTGCACAAACCACGGTGGCCTTAGGCCACGATTATGTAATTGGTGGGTGGTGTTTTCACAAGCCACGATTGTGTGACTGGTGGGTGGCGCTCTCACAAGCCACAATCGATTCTATTTACATTCTTTCAGTATCGGTATGAGCTTTAGATAAAATGAAAATGGAAATTTTAATTTATTATATTGAAACCAAAAAACATATTGACATTTATGATATTTTCTTATTTTTAATGAGCTGGCATAATTGTTTTTTTTTTGGGGGTGTGAATTTCTTATGTTCTTTCAAGATATTTGAATTTAATTAATACGATTTCGGTGTTTAAAAATATATTGTTTGAAATTATTTATTTGGTGTTCTTTGGATATTTTAAGTTTATAAATATTTAGCACCACTTAGTCTTCCACTCAGCGCGTTGATTTTTATCACGCGCAGGTTAGGAGTGGAGGGCACCTGTCGGGACCAGAAGAGGGCATCAGAGTAGATTTAGCATTTTAGGTAGGACATGTATATTAATGTAAACCATGGCATGTATAGACTCTTGTGAATAATATTGAGGTTGTAAGTATTTGAATAAATTTTTAATGAAATCGGTGGCCGATTTAGTATTATTATTTGATTATTTATTTGGTGTATGAATAATGACATATTTATTTTCCTTGAGTGGACAATGGTATAATGAGATTGATTTGATCTTAAATCTTTAGAAGTGCTTGCTGATGATTTGAGTAAAATTGGAGTTGAGGTTTGGGGGTTAATATTGAAAGTGTATTTAAATTTTCTTTGTGCGACAAGTAAATTTTTTAAAAGAAACTATTGCGAAAAATTTTAATTTACCTTCATAATTTTATTTTCTGTAAGATCATCCCTAAAACATTTATTGATTATTTTAAATTACTTACTTCACATAGAAAAATAATCACTTCTAATATATATTATGGAGTTAATGAGTAAAATAGAACAGTGCTCCGGCACCGAATATGGCATCCGTCGTCTGGTTCTCCAGGATTGGACGGTGGGTGTTACAGATGAAGAGTTCACCAACCTCTTCAAAGTAGGAAAAATTCACATAAAAATCAAAATTAACCAAAGAAATGAATGGAGCATGATTTAATGTATCAATTACATGCCTATTCCTTGAATTCTACTCACTAATTCACAAAACTTAAAATTCACAACTTACTTGCTTCAATGGCGACTTCAATTTCCAAGCTTAGAAACTCCAAATTCTTACTTCTCTTACTTAATTCTCAAGGTTTAATTAATAATCTTTAGTTTAATTCATGAAATTTGGTGTGGTTAGTGGTAAGAAATTAAAAGAAATAGAGGAGAAGAAGAAGGTGAAAATGGCATGGAAGAGAGGAGATGAAGAAGAAAGAGAAAGTGTTGATGAGTAGTAATCTTTAAGTAAAAAAGTCAAACTTGAATTCTTTCTTTTATGCTAAATGAAAGGCTATGATCAAGTCCCTAGTATTCTCATCCAATGACTCTAAATATTTCTCAAATAATTCTCCTCTAATTATTATTTAACTCCATCAATTAATTAAATTAATTCCACAAAAATAATTCCCCAATTTTTTCTTAACATACTACACTAAAAATCACTATTCATTAAATGCCTTAATTCTCCAAAAATATTCATGAAGTATTTTCTATCCACCTAAATCATACAAACATGCTCCAAAAATATTAAATAAAATATTAGACATATATAGTAATTTTTTCGGACCGAAATAATACTAAGTCCCGGACTAATGGTACTATTCACAGACCGGTAAATCACTATTACCGACACTGTAAAAGACACTGAAAAATCAAATTGTTATAACTAGCCTCAAATCATTGGGTTCAAGGACTAGGTTTTCGGCCTTTTTGCGTGTGGATAAAAAATTTGGGTTTGATCGAAAATTAAAAAGCATTATTTTATGTGAATGTTAGTTTATCGATGCATGGACATACTCATAATGCATGGCAATATCTAGAATATAGTGCATTAAAAGTAAGCAAGTGAAATAAAGGTGTGAAGTTCGGAGGGGAGCCCGACTCTAGCGTCATTTATTGAGGATTCTAGGTTGTGCAATACATTCCCCTAAGTTTCGACTGGTCAATTCGGTCGGCAGCCCACTACTTAGGCTGAAACCCATAGGCATGCCTTCCTACCTCGTTTGTATGAGGATCAGGGTGCACGAAGTTCTACCATCGATCAGGATGGTAGGGTTTTGTAGGTGCCACTCCTAGAGTGGACTTACTAGTGTGATGGTTGATTCTGAACTTAGTTTGAATATTGGTTTTAAGGTTTTGCCAAACGGACTGGGCTTAGATTGCTGGACAAATCAGGCTTAAAGCATGCATAATGCCCGACGAACTAGGCTTTGATAGTTGATAAGTCGAATGAACCGGGCTTAATTAATAAAGTCTGAGTTGGTGTTATTATACCCTCATGCTTGTGACGTGGCCGGATTGAAGCTCCATGATGAGTAGTCAACCAAAGAGGTCGAGTCTTCCTCCAAATATAAGGTAAGGTAGGCGCGAGGACCCATACTATAGTCTTATATAATATTAAATGATGAATTATTAATCAATCACTAGATTTAATTAATAATGAATCACCTTACTAGTAGCTTTGGCCTAAGGATGGTCAAACTATGATTGAAAGTTGAAAGGATCGACTTTTGAGAGCCAAGTCAAGCTTTAAACTCAACTAAGAAAGATGAGCAAAGTTGGACTTTATGGTGTAGAATCATAAAAAGCAAGAATGAGAGTCGTTGATGCTTGAGAAGCATTCGATCAAGCAACAATATGTGTGGAAATAAAGGGGGGAGTATGCATTTTATAGGTAAAGGGGGTAGCTGAGCCGGCCACCCCATTATCAGCACTGAAGATCTACTTTCCAGCGCCAGTGAAGGTCCCCATGACAGCCTGATCGGTGCCGCTATCGAGGTGATCGGCGTTGCCGCTAGGTTGGACAGCGCTGATCCCAGCTAATTACAAGGATGCCCCTCCTCTTTGGTTTTTGGGTTTTTGAGCTTTTAGGAGTCCGTTTGAAGCCTAAATGACGTCCGATCAAGCTGATTCTTGCATTGTTAGAACCATAATGGAATTTCCTAGATCCTAGTGTTGAAATCATGATCAACAATTTCATACTTTGAACCCCCTAGGATTCACATGATAAAATACTTATGTTAACAATTCTTCAAGGAAGAAATTTTAGATTGTTGACTAAATATGTTGTAAGTATCCTTCACCTGTAGAAAGCAATGTCCTCATTAGCACAGTCGTACAAGTTGTAAAGTTCTCGTACCCCCTTGAACCATAAGTATTGTCCCATCACAGTAAGCTAGTTTCACTATAGCACATAAAAAACTCACGTTGGCTCAAGGGTCAATTTTATTTTGTGATTTTGATGATTATACAAAATAAATAAATTTAATATTATTGTATGTGCTAAAGTTATTTTATGCAGACTCTTAATATGAGAGATACTAAGAGAATCAATCTCCTACAATTCAAGATTCTTTCAAGACCATGAAGATTATTGAATATATTTTAGGGGTTAGCATCTTAGGAGACATTATAGGATAGAGAAAATATTCCTTATAAGCACAAAATCTTTTATTTCCCTAAAAATCATTTTTAAGATAGTCTTGAAACATTTCTTTAAAAAGAAAAGTCAAATCTTTGCTCTTTTAATTTCACTTACCTAAATTAAAAGGATTTTGGTAAAAATGATTTTGGTAACTAATAATTGAGTATTTGTAAAAGATTCATTATTTTTTTTATTTTTAAAAAGTTAAAATACTCATTAAAGCTAAAATTTCAATGGGATGTTCATCCCTCTTATAAAAACATTTTCTTCTTTTGAAAATAAATGGTTTTGCAAGAGTAAGATTCCATTGATTAAAAGTTTTTAGATCTCTCTAAGCTCTCTTTTCAACCCCCTTTATTTCTTTTCATCTATTTTCAAGAGATATTTTTCAAAAGAAAAGAAATTTGATAACAATATTTTCTAAAGAACAGTTCTGAACTTTATTTCTATTTTCAAAATTTGTTTTCTACTCTTCTTGTACTTATAATTGCATTTCTCTCTATCTATTAGATTCTTATAATATGTTGTAGGCTTGAGGCTTTTAAATGAAAAATATTTGTATAATAGCTTAGGTGAAAAGCTATGGTGTATTAGGTTATCAAGCGACCTTCTCCTTATATAAGATTTAATGTCTTGATGTGAGTTTTCTATTCTCTGCAAAAGTAGAAAAGGTAGAGGTTGACTAGAACCTTTAAAAATCTAGTGGGACAAACGTTAGATCTAAGTGTTGATCTATTTTCTTATAAAGTTGATTTGTCTCTTGCCCTTGAAAAGAGATAACATAGCTTATCTTCTTTGTTTATCTTCTTTCATTTTCTAACGTTCTACTTGATTATATTCTATTTACACAATTGTTTACCTTTTCAGAAATGCAAAATTGTTAATGAGTTTCTATTTTTAAACGTGAATAAGCTTTATCCTGTGGAACATTAGAACTCTGGATTTCTGAATTGTGATTATACCAACTTCTAATTTGTCCTCTATATTCAATATAATTCCTAATTTGAGTTATAATCAGTTCTCTAAACTTGCATGAGCTTTGTAAAGTTGTTCTAAACATGATAGCTATCCTTCACAATCTTTCTAATCTTGTAACAAGCTTTATGAGGAAGTTCTTAACTTTATAATTGACTCTCATAAACACTTTCTATTTCTACTATGATAAATTCTAATTTTGTGTTTTGAAAAGTTAAATTTTTAGATAACTCAATTCACCCCTCCCCCCTCTTGGGTTGTGCCATATATAAATGGGACTAATAATTTGGTATCAAAGCTTTGGCTCTTGACTTACTAAAGCTTAGCCGCTTAAGAGAAAAGATCTCAAGGCAGCCCCACTTCCTCTTATATGTTTAGAAGGTCAATCTATTTCTAGACCACCTCTATTCAACAATTCTAATTACTCTTACCGAAAAACCAGAATGGAAAACTTTATAAAACAATTGACATAAATTGATGGAGGAACATCGTTACTGGTCCTCGCATTCCAAAGAAAAATGTTGAACTGAAAGTGTTCCGAAAATAAAAGAAGAATATACTAATGCTGATTGGAGCGACATTTCTATCAATGAAAAAGCCATTAATATTCTTCACTATGCATTAGATCCAGTAGAGTACAAAAAGGTTTCTTGATGTAAGTTTATAAAAGAAGTCTGGGAAAAACTCAAAGTTACCAATGAGGGAACATATCATGTTAAGGAATCTAGAATTAATATCCTTTAGAGAGAATATGAAATGTTTAGTATGAAAGAAGGAGAGACTATAGCTGAAATAAATTCCATATATACAAATATAGTAAATCCTTTAAGAACTCTCAGAAAGGAAATTTCAAAAGACGAGCTTGTTAAGAAGATCCTTAGAATTCTACCCAAAAAATGGGATTGTATAGGAACTGTCATGACCTATAAAGAGACTTCAATAACCTATGACTACTTGATAGGAACACTTGTTTCAAAAGAGATGAAATCTTCTTTTACTTTAGAAAATAAGAAAAAGAAAGGACTAACTTTAAAAGTAGTTTCTAGTGAAGAAAGTTCTTTCGATTTTGATAATGATGATCTAGCTCTTGTTGCTAGAAAATTCAAGAAGTTTTATAAGAAAGATGGAAGGCTATAGAAAAAACTTATCAAAAAGAACTTTTCACCTAAAAATAGTAACTTTCTTAAGAAAGAATCTTTTGAAGTGGTTTTTTATAAATGCAACAAATCTAATCATATCAAGCCTAATTATCTTAAGTTGAAAAAGAAGTTAAAGAAAGAAAAGCTGAAGTAGGCATTTGTAGCTACATGGAGTTACTTAGATGATTCTAATTCTAAAAGTTAAAGTGACCAATAGGAAATTGCAAATATTTGTCTAATGGCCATTATCGATTCTAACTTCAAAGAAATCAACACTTTAACTTCAACACAGAAAGCGAAAAGTAGCAAAGTAGATGCAGCAGGCTAAAAGCATGATGAAAGTGATGTAAGTATCTCTGAACTTAAATCTGAAAGTGATCATCTAAATACTTATAATAATCTTTGCACTAAATTTGAACAACTTGCTAAAAAGCATAAATTTCTAAAGAAAGATTACAGAAAGTTGAAAACTAAATGTGATCATTTGAAATATGTTTTTTATCAAAAAGTTATATGCAAAGATCTTATTATAGAGATCAAAGATCTGAAAGAATGTAATGAGAAATTTTTTGAAAATCTGAAACACTTTAAAGAAAAATGTAAAAGTTTGAATTCTAAAAGTGAATCTTTGATTCATTAAAAGCATGTCAGGCAGATGCATGATTAACCTCCTTACATAGGTAATCATCTTTATTTATCTATATGATAAACAAAGTTAAGACTATTTTAAGCGATTTATCTAAGTGATAATAAGAAGAGCTTATGCTTAAAACTAATGAGTCGACTCATTTTTTAGAAATGAGATTTGTATAACATGATGATGTTATAGTGGATATAATTATTTGTAAATATATTGAAATTTGTCTTAGTCACCATATGTGAGTTCTAAGGAGGATTGAGTAGACTAGTGAACTCAAGTTAGACATTAAGTATGTCTAAACTATCATATGTATAATGTTGAAAACTAAATCCATGTTTTAGTAGATATGCGCTCCATGTGGAAGGAGAGATAATAACACTATGACATGTGTGCCATACCACGTGTGAGAGATGGCAACCAAATGAGTTGCAAAGGTAAGTGATCTCAACATGAATAGGCTTTTAACCCTGGTCCATTAATAGAAGGAGATAATAATTAATATATTTAATTATTATTAAGAGTATTTAAATAAGTTTAAATATCCTAGTTGATTATGATTTTTTAGAGAGTTTGCGTTTAGGTCGGATTCCTTCAATCTATAGTAATCCAACTAAATTTAAGTAAATAAGAGAACGTGTGCTCCTACACGGATACATAGACATAGAAACACAAAAAGAAAGCTCTCTTAAGAAAAACCTAGTTATTCTCTCATTGTTATTAGAGACAATAGGGCTTTTAGATTGTGGACAACATGAGCGGTTCATTTGATCGTGATTGCTCCTACGATAAGCAAACTAGTAACGCAAGGCTAGAGGTTTTCTTCTGCTGCGTTACAAGAAGTAAGTATTCGATCCACTCACTTTATATATCATGTATGGGTACTTGATCTCTTACATTTTTTGTTATACTTGGTATTGAGGTCAAGTGTCTTGTCTGGTGTGTTGCTAACTCAATAGAAACATGTCCTTGATCTTCTTAAGATGGCTAATATGGAATCATGTAAACCATGTGTCACACCCATTGCTACTAGTCCTCCATTATCAAAAAATTCTAGTGCACCCTTTGATAATGATAAATTTTATAGACAAATTGCACGCAGCTTGTAGTACTTGACCTTGACTCACCTTGATATTTCATTTTATGTGAACAAATTGTGCCAATTTGTGCATAGTCCTTTTGAGGATCATTAGAAAGCCATGAAATGATTACTTCACTATCTCAAGTTTACATCTTCTCATAGTTTATTTTTTATGAAGGATTCTCCATTACAATTATAGTGTTACTCTAATAGTGATTAGGGTGGTGAACCGGATGATTGGTGTTCAACTAGTGGTTTTGCAATTTATATGGGTTGTAGTTTGATTTCTTGAATGTCTAAGAAGTTGCCTACTATTGCACGTTCTTTTGTGAAAAGTGTGAATATAAAGTTATTACTAACACTATAGGTGAAGCTTTATGGCTTAATAATTTATTAAGAGAACTTGGTTATTCTCCTGCATCTCCTGTTATTTTGTGGTGTGACAATATTAGGGCTATTTGTCTTAGTATCAAAATGTTGATGCATCTAAGCTGTAATTTGAATATTAGGGCTATGAGTGGGTGGGTATTAGAGTAGGAACAAAGTGGGTTTGCTCCCTTTAGTTTAGTCAAATATTAACAGCTCTTATTTTATGTTTAACTTAGTTTGAATAGATATTATATAGGTTGATTTTGTGACAATCATCTTGTATAAAACTTTATAAACTTGTATAAGAAACATACATAAAAACACTACTCAAAGATTTTACAACATTTAGTGGTATTGGAGCTATTGGTTTAGTCGATTTTGGTTTAGATAATGGGATGTGTGTCAAAAAGTGAGATTTGTATAAAGTTCTACAATAAAGCTTCTTTCTGATGCAGATTTGTAAATTTATGAAATTGTTATGTGTCTTCTAGATTATAGAATGCTAATGACGAGGATGCGAACAATTATGTTCCTCATGGTAGTGTTGGAAATTCTATTAGTGAGCTTGTGTCTATTGCAGGACTTATTGCTTTTTGTCAGGCAATGCTTTGTTTTAATAGTTTGTTGATGAGTATATTCTGCTTTGATGGAGTCTTGCTCCATCACTAATTAAGTTTTGCATAATGTTATTTTGGGTTAAGTGATTATGGTTATATATGAGATGTTTGGCTTGTTTCAGACATTTATTTAAATTATTTGCTCTTGTGATAAGTCCATGTTTTTTACTGATGAAACATGTTATGACTAGGCAAAGGTAAATGCCAACCTATAGTGAATTTTAATTATGAATGTTAGTCAATCGTTATTTAATAATGACCATTAAATTCTTAAATGATTATAAATTATGTGTAAATATTTTTGTATAATCAATGAATACTGCCCTTATATGAGTATCAATGTGTATAAGTATGAAAAAATGTTTTTGGTCTTGAGTCTCTCAATGGAAATGAGAAAGCAAGCTATATGACTAAAATTTGAAAGTTAAACATGATCAAGTTGAAGTGAAAGTCCTTAGTTGGTCAGGTTTCTAGACTTGCATGTTGAAATGATTTATAAAGCTTAGGTGATAGTGATGAATTGCATGCTTGGCTAGACTTTCAAAGGTCATTAAGGTGATCGGAAGGTGTATGCTCTAAAATTTTCATTATGATTATAAGTGTGAAGCGTATATCTTGGTGAGTCTCATATGACTGACTTATCAAATTGTTATACATGAAATGAGTAAGATAGTTAATGTGTAAAAGAAGTATGATATGAATTTGTATAATTTTATGAGTGTCTTTGCCATGTGTAAATGGTTTTAAGAGTAAATAACTTATGAGATGACCAATGATATATGACTTGACATGAGTGAGAAATATGAGTACTTAGCCAGAGGATTTATGGAATGAGTACAACTTATTATTGGGTTATGTTTTCTTAAAAGTAATACTAAGTTGTCTTGTGTGCAAGTCCATGAGATGAATCTTATAATGATTGAAATGATTAATAGAGACCTTAGTATGTATAGTGAAGAAGTTTGCTTGTAACATTTGCATCAGATGAGGTGCTAGCTTGAGATATTATCTTACCTTAGACAAATTCCACATCGGTTAAGCACAAGGTGTAAGTGAAGTACATATGAATGGAAAACCCATAGACTAGCAAGTGGCCTTTTAGGCTATTGAGTGGGTTCTAGCCAAGAACAAAATCGTCCGGGCCTGAGTGGGTTCGGCTCAAAGCAGACAATATCTTGCTAGGCATGGCAGTTACAGACTTGGTATCAGAGCCAAACCTTGTCCCTTTGGTTGGTGGTGGGGCAAACCTCAGCAAGGATGATGAGTCCCTAAGGGGGGGGGGGGGGCGAAGTGTAACATCTGCACCAGATGAGTTGCTAGCTTGAGATGTTAACTTACCTTAGGCGAAACTCACATCGGCTAAGCACAAGGCGTAAGTGAAGTACATAAGAATGGGCAACACTTAGCTAGCAAGAGGCCTTTTGGGCTATTGAGTGGGTTCTATCCCAAAAATAAAACCATGCAAGCTTGAGTGGGTTCGCGTCAAAGCAGACAATATCTTATTAGGCGTGGACTGTTATACTGCTCTTATATCCTGACGAGACATAAGAGTATGATTACTTCCTTTGATAACTCTTTGGAGAACTTGAATATTTAAGCAAAATCATAAGGTTTTCTCTTCTATATTTGAAAGAGGATAAAGTGTTTGTGAATCTTAAAACTTTACCCCCATAATTGTTATAAACGCATTGTATACCTGATCAACCAATACTCTTTTACAATGCAAGGACAATAAGCAAGTGTGGTGCAAAGTGGAAAAAAAAGGGTAGTGATTGAGTTTTTTGAATAGGAAGTGTAATACATATTTGAATAAGTATATATGTCTTAGTTGGATTTATTGGTTGTTTCTATATGACAAGTTTATGATATTATGATATGGCCTAAGATGATTGTGCTGGTTCTTGTTGGTTAATCACATCTTTATATAAATAACTTGTAAGTGGATATATGTGTGTGTGTGTGTATGTGTGAAGACGTGTTTATGTGAAATAATACCTTAGCTAGATTGGATTTGTGTTAGTAAATAAATAAGTTAAAATAAATGAGAATGAGAAAGGAATCTTGGTGAATTAAAAAGTTAAAATCAATCATATGAGTCATTTAATGAACTTGTACAGGATATGACTTACTGTGATCCAGTATAATTGTGTGAGATAATTAAATTTCATAAGTAAATTTAAAGTGTCTGGTTGATCTTGTTATGCTACCTATAAGAAATATAATGATTATAACATAGTATGGTTTTAGAGAAGTATTTGATTACCTTATATGCATTCAAGTCCTATATGATATCTGAGCTGTTGAGTTATGATAAATAAATGAATTGTTAAATGACTGATGAACATATGTAAAGGATTTTACATAGAAGGTAAGATGTATTTACTACAAATAAAAGCCTATGTGCTTATGGGCTTAATTTCACCGGATGTCCCTCAAGTTACAGGGTATTCACTTTGTTGTCCCCCATCTTCATTTTGTATCTTAAAAACCACTAGACTTATATTTTCGTATCATAAAACTCATTTAAATTCATTTTTTCCAATTGCTGATGGAAAGTGTAAGTACACTCTAACATGGCGTGTTTTACTATACCACATCAGCCTCCACGTCAGGTCTCGAGTAGAGTCACCTTGGGAAGTAAATCTTCTCTCTCTTGCCCGGATCTTGAATTGGATTTTTTTTCTCTCTCCAATTCAAGCGATCATTGCTACCTTGTCTTGGACCGTTCCCTTACCTTCTTTCATCAAACTTGACTTTTCTCTTACCCAACAAGGCTTCAGCCAACAATCGTTTGATAGGTGGTTTGCATCCGTTCCAGCATCTAAACAACCCAACCGGCTATATGTGCACTCCGGCACTTCAGCCACCAAAAACATTCCGGCATTACTCATCAAAGGTTACCCTCAAAGAACTATTTTTGAGAACCTTGATGATGCGGGATATCATGGGGAATAGACTATCAGAATATTCCGGCTACATTATTCTATAGGAACCTAAGGAAGCTAAAGTATATTGGTAGTTTTCATTCTTATGATTTGACCTTTAAAAAACATGCACAACAAGGGAAGCTTCCTGGATATGTTGTGGTGGAGCAACGGTACATGGATACTAAGCTAAAGCCTGCTAATGATGATCATCCTTCCCATGATGTCTATCAAGGCCAAATGTTTGTCAAGGAGGTGTTTTTTCTTAACCTTGCCATGAATCTCATTTTGAAGTTTGTATCTTCGCCTTGTATTAATTGTTTTTCAACGAGTTAAATCCTGCATAGTGAAGTTTAATTTTTATTAATGATTAGCAATTGTATTGCAGTTGAAAGTACCAATTGATCCTTAAATTTTATATGTATATTGAATTCTTGAATGGAAAGATTTTGAATTTTAATTTTACGTATACAAAAATGTACAAGCAGCTTGATTGAAAGAATGTGGTTGCAAGTGTACGAGACACTAAGGGCTAGCCCACAGTGGAATGAAACTCTGTTGGTGATAACATATGATGAGCATGGAGGGTTCTATGATCACGTGGCGACACCTGTGAGTGGAGTACCGAGCCCAGATGGGATAGTGGGCCCAAAACCATTTCTTTTCAAGTTTGATTGATTGGGTGTTATGGTTCCCACCATTGTGATCTCACCTTGGATAGAGAAGGCCACCGGTAAGTGCTAAGGGTGATGGATAAGAGAAAAGTCAAGTTTGATGAAAGAAGGTAGGGGAACGGTCCAGGATAGGGTAGTAATGATCGCTTGAATTGGAGAGAGAAAAAAAAATCCAGTTCAAGATTCGAGCAAGGGAGAAAAGATTTACTTCCCAAGGTGACTCTGCTCTAGACCTGACGTGGAGGCTGATGTGGTATAGTAAAACACGTCATGTCAGAGTGCACTTACACTTTCCACTGACAATTAGTAAAAATGAGTTTAAATGAGTTTTATGATACGAAAATATAAGTTCAATGGGTTTTAAGATACAAAATGAAGATGGGGAACAACAAAGTGCATACCCTATAACTTGAGGGACATCCAGTGAAATTAAACCATGCTTACATGATACCTTGTGTCATAATAACTTCATTATGATCCTTGTAATTTTACTGCCTAAGGAACACATATATGCTTATATGTGGATTACTGTGATCTCTTATTGTTAGTCATATTGCTAATATCATTAAAGCATAGTGATAGATGCAACTAATGAATACTATGTTATCCAAGTGCAGGATTTGTGATCCCAACGGATTAAGGATGTAGTATGATAAATATATAGTGTTATGGTTTCCTCAAAATATTTAAAAATTTCAAGGACGAAATTTTCTTAAGGGTAGAAAAGCTGTAACCCCATGATTTCTAGAATTATGAACAATATCTTACTAGATTAATAATTTGTGCCAAATTAGGGGTTTAGTATGATTTGTAATCCGGATAAATTATTTTCATAATTGTTGAGCTTTGATTGTAATTCATGCATTATATACTATTTGTTTGTTTATACATGCATTAAATGATTTTGGATGACAAATTATGAAACAATATTTTAGAAAGCCTGATTATGAGATTTAATGCGGTAGAGTGTAATTGCATCTAGTTATTTAAAATTGAGATTGAAAATGGTGTCAATTTAATTTTAGAATCCAGTATTTAAATAAATGATTGAATTGTTATTTAAAATAATTAATAGTATTTATAAATAATTATAGATAGATAATATTTCCATTTTTCCATTTATTTGTATAATTTGATAAAATATGCAAATTAAAAATTTAATCAACAAAATTATTTTATTTTTTTTAATATTAATTAATTAAAATATTAATAAACAATTATAAAAGTAATTATAAAAAAATTAATTATTTATATTTTAAAATTTAAAAATCTTATAAATATTTTTAACATATTAAAAAAGGAATAAAATCTGACGGAGGGTTATAGATGTAGACGAGGTGAGTGCAGGACGAGTCGAACAGTCTATGGCGCCTAAATAATAAATCCCTCTGCAACAAGCCAAAACCCGTGTCGAGCTCCAAATTCGTTGCTGCTGCATTTTTCATCGTCGCTGAGCCAACTCGTCGCCTACGACTCCAAGGTCCTTGAGCCTCTCTTCTTCGGCAATCAGTGATCTTTTTTTCTTTAATTTTCCTTTCCTTTTTGCAGAATCGGCGGCACGCAGGAACCCAGAACAGCCGCTCGCCGTTCGGCTTGTCGCACCGTCGTCCGTTGCCGGTTCATTCTTGTAAAATTAGCAGAATCTGTGCATCACAAAATTAGGCCAGTTGCAGTTAATGTCTTGTAAAATTGAAAATGAAGCCTTGGATTACACGAGTCTCAGTTTCAGTTAATTAAGTTATCTTTTTCCAATTTTCTCAATTCTGGACAACCCTTCCCTTTTCTGTACAAAAAAATGGCGAATGTCTCTGTCGCCGCGGAATGGCAAGTGCTGTTGAATCGTTTCTACAGGAAGCTGGAGATATACCAAATGCAATGGAAGCATGTGGATTTGAGCCGCAATAAGGTGGCATGCGCCCAATTCGGTGGCCCAATCGCCATCATCCGCGATGACTCTAAAATCGTCCAGCTCTACTCGGAGTCCGCCCTCCGTAAACTCCGCATCTTCAATTCTGCCGGCATTCTTATCTCCGAAACCGTATGGAAACACCCAGGTGGCCGCCTAATTGGTATGTCATGGACCGACGATCAAACCCTAATCTGCATAGTCCAAGACGGCACAATTTATCGATATAATATCAATGCGGAATGCCTCGAACCCAATTTTTCCATGGGGAAAGAGTGCTTCGAGCAGAATGTGGTGGATTGCGTTTTTTGGGGGAATGGTGTTGTGTGTTTGACGGAGGCTGGAAAGTTGTTCTGCGTGGCGGATTTTAAGGACATAAAACCGTATAAGATGGCAGATCTTGTAGTTGAGGTGGAGGAAGAGCTTCCGCATTGCATGGCGGTGATAGAACCCCAGTATACTGTGTCAGGGAATGTCGAGGTGCTGTTGGGAAACGGAGATAAGATTTTGAGAGTGGATGACGATGAGGTGAGACCTGTGGAAATCGAAGAACTGCAGGGACCAGTGCAGAAGATTGCAGTTTCACATGATGGGAGGTTTTTGGCGTGTTTCAGACATGATGGCACTCTTGTTATGTGGAATTTAGAATCGGGGTCCTGTTATGAACATCCATGTGAGGTAAAAAGTCTTGTGCTTTATGTATAATGCAATTGGACGGTTGAAGTGCTATATTGCAGTTGTATGGTCTTGACATTTCAGCATCACGAACAACTGTATGCCTTGTTATAAATTCTGTATGTCGAACTCAAGTTAGTGCATTATATTTAGCTATTGCGTCTGAGATGAAGTGAATTTGGTGATGTTTTTATTATTGATGATCAGTAGCGTTAGACAATGTTAAAATTGCTGGACAATCATGCAACCTAAAATTTTAAGTTCAGTTTTGTACCTGGTCTATCTGAGCGTCACAGTCTGCCTGTTTATTTTGTCTTGATGAGTAATTCATTCTGCATTTCTTCTTCTTAATAATTAACCCTTTAATACATGCAGTCAGCCCTTCCTCCGGAGCAGATGGCTTGGTGTGGATTGGACAGTGTGCTGCTTTATTGGGATGATACGCTTTTGATGGTGGTTCCTGACGATCATGCATCTTACATGTATGATGAACCTGTGATTCTAATCCCTGAGTGTGATGGAGTGAGGATATTATCAAATACAAGTATGGAATTTCTACAACGGGTACCTGATTCCACTGAATCTATCTTTAAGATAGGCAGCACATCACCTGCATCTTTACTTTTTGATGCTTTGGACCATTTTGACAGGCGGAGTGCCAAGGTATATCATTCCTTGTTTTGTGAATTGAGATAAATTTTATCATCTTATTCTGTTTCCATCTATTTCAGCTACATAAATCCTTAAATTGCTTACTCCTTTTAAATGTTTGCTGATTTTAATTTCTAAGTATTATTTGTACATATGGTCAATTTACCATCCACATTCCACAGCTTACTGGTCTCTTGATGAGTTTGTAGTTTGCTCTGGCAAGCTATGTCAGTTATGAGTTAGAGTAATTTCTCTTGAGGAAATTTCAACATTCCTTTGTGTACAGGCAGATGAAAATTTGAGATTGATTCGCACATCCTTGCCTGAGGCTGTTGAAGCATGTGTGGATGCTGCTGGTCATGAATTTGATGTTTCCCGTCAACGGACACTACTAAGAGCTGCAAGCTACGGTCAAGCCTTTTGTAGGTGATTTTGGTTTGCTTTTGCAGTTGACACCATGAGATATTGTCGGTTGCCATATGTGGAAGCATCATTTTGAGATTAACATGATTATAAAATGAAATTCTTAGAAGTGAAATCTTAATGGAATGAAATTTTTTATAGAAATCTCATGCATTAATGTTTGTTGTTATAATTGTTTGCTTATTTAAATCAGTTATTAAGCTATTAAGATGGTGAAAACTTTGTCTTGCCTCTATTATGCAACTACACTGGTGAGTGATCTGGGTCTTGGTGTGCTTCTGACATGCTCTTGTTCATTGTGAACGGTTTTACAAGTGAAATTTTTGCTGGAAAATAAGGCACCAATAAGAGTTCAGGACAGTTTGGATCTGGTGGTTGATGTGCATTGTTTGCCTACTTTATGTCATTCATTTCCTCTTTCTTGTTTGCAACTATATTGTTTTAAGGTGCTAAATGAATTCCTCTGACTGGCTCAAATTGATATAGAATTTAAATATGCAAATACATTGCTATTTGGCATTTGTATATGGGAGTCTGCCAGACGCATTATGGGGCAATATATCTGTTGTTTCTTTTTGAGATTAATGTATTGGAATTTCCCATTTGGTAGTTTTTGTTTTATAATGTTAGATGTTTTTGTTTTTCAGTTGATAACATTTATTTCTAGTTCGTAGAGTGTTCACATATCCTGGTTCTTTTCCCACTTGTTAGTGGATAATATAGCCTTAAAAATAGCATTTTCTTCCCTTCTTTTCTGATTTCTGTTCTCGCTATTGATATCCAGTTGGCTTTGGCAGCAACTTCCCGCGTGACTGCATTCAAGATATGTGCAAAACTTTGCGGGTTTTAAATGCTGTGCGTGACTCTAGGATTGGTATCCCTCTAAGTATTCAGCAATATAAGGTCTTGAACACTTTCTGACTTAAGTTGATGATATTAATCCTATTGTGCCTATCTTTGTGAAATTTTTGTTGAATAAACTTCTTGCATTCAGTCTCTTACAGCACCTGTTTTGATTGGTCGTTTGATTAATGCTCACCAACACCTTCTTGCACTAAGGATAGCAGAGTACCTTGGAATGAATCAAGTAAGTTTTCAATATAACCATGATTGTTTGGTCGTCATATTTTATTGGCCTCTTGAGTTACGGTGCTCTTTCCATAAATTAAATGTTGAAATTCTAATTGGTTTCTTTGGGGTATTAATTATTTACCATTTACTTAAATATCAATTATTCCTTGCACACCACTAGTTTTCTTGGATGCATCGTTATATTATGATGTATATATAGTTTGTAGCCTATAGAGCCTCAGACCATCGATTTCTCTACCACTTTGCCTGCAATTGTTTAGATGGTTATGATCTAAGGTTTGGATTCTAAATTGTAGAGTTGTTTAAACATGTAAAACTTTGTGAAGGGAAATTGACAAATAAAAACTTTTGAAACTAGAGAAAGTATGGGCATTCGTAATGGAATTATTGAAACATTAAATGGAGGAAATGTATATAATTTGGCACTATTGAACTCTAAATTTGTGACTAATCAAACATTGGTTTCAATAAGTTCTTCACAAACTTAAGCTTTTGAGTTATGACCAAAATTTTTTATGCCTCTAGGTGCAAATTTTAGTGCCATTCATTTCTAGGATGAAACATTCATGTCTACTATTACTAAAGCTATAATCTAAAGGTGGATTTGACATTAAATACTTTGTTGAGTTGTGGTTTTAATTCATTACATGATATTGTTTGTCAAAATGTTGATGCATCTAAAGCTGTAATTTGAACATAAATTCAACTTTGTACTTTTTACGAAAAATCTTATGGTACTTTCAAATTTTACTTTAACATATTGAACATTTTAATTTGTAAAATGTGTACTTATTAATCACTTTAATTATCAATTTTATCCTAAATAATTATTTTACTAAGAGTAAGACAATGTTCAACGAGGGTCTTTTGGAGGGTATTGATTGCTTACATATAATAAATTTTCAAACTTTATGGGGAAAGTGGATATTCATTTTAAGACATCCCAAAATGGTAATGTGAATACTCATTATGGGGCAAAGGAAGCAGATATTTCGAGCCCAAAGCTTTCTCTCCTTATACTAGCCCTGCTCTCTATGTATAATCAATGAATTTTGGGATGGTGGCACTGAGTTGCCTTTAGAGCTTTGAGGTTAACTAATTGAAAAAAAAAAAAGAAAATGCTATGTATATACAACTTTTTATTAGCCAATTACACAAATGTGTGTCAAATAAAACAAAGGCGCATCACGTGATTGATAGAGCTCTCATTTGACTTGTATTACAATTTTTTTAAGTTCTTATATCCTTAACTTTTGCATTTATGACCTATATATTCATTAAACTTGAAAATGCTCTATCACCATATATTATTGGGTGTTGTTGGAATAAAAAAAATGAGAGCAACTATTGATTTTTTTTTTTAAGAAACATAATTCACTAAAAATAGAATCTCAATTATTACAAATACTCATATAGATCATATATAGAACTTATTATCATAGTTGATAGAGTTCGCCGATCTTTTAACAAACCAAAAGAAATTTTTATATTCTTTGGAATGATAGAACTAAAATTAAAAGAGATGAAATCTTTTCATTTAAAGACGATTTTGATAAAAGATATAAATTTTTATAAACACAATTAGTCCTTTATTTGATTTGGACAACAAAATAACCTTTTTGAATCTCCGATACTTGGATTGTTTTTTCAAGAACTTGTTATATATGATGTACACTGATGAGTTCGTGCCACTATCAATGGCATTAATGTAGGAACATGTCATAGTATTAAGCTCTGTTGATTGAAGATTCAGACCTACAAATTAAGATTTAACCAACCAAAAAAATCAAATATCATACATTTATTTAGTAATAGATGCAATAAAGAAGGAACTAAATCCTCACAAAAGAAGGGACAAAAAAAACTTCAAATATGGAGACAAAACAATAATAACAAAGGCAAAACATCAACAACAAAAAAAAAAAAAACAAAAACAAAGAAAAGATAGATTTGTTTTTCAAAAACAGATCTGAGTTCATTAAAAGCGAATAAAAGAGTGACAGGTAGAGGCTATAGCTGATTAATAGTGGCAGCCCTAAACTAAAATTGGGCTTAAACGAGTAAAGAGAAAAGAGAGAGGAAGAATTTTTGTCAATTGTAACTAATTTAGGTTGCTCTTCTATTATCAAAATCTCACAATTTCCGATCGTAATCTCTTTGCAAAAGATGAAAGGTGAATGCTATGTATGACCGAGACCTACCTTTGACTCCAGCAAGTGGGAGAATGCTCTTCAGTATATGCGACTGACAAATAAATAAAGCACAAATGAAAAAGGAGTAGAAACATAAAATTCAAAGTTCGTTCATTTGCGAATAAATAGGATTGTATCACTAGCATACAATCTAGCCTCATTACCATTGCAAAGGATAGAAGGCTTGTTATATTCACCACCTAAATGTCTAAGGAGTAAGGAGCAATGAGAATGAATTTTCCTTTAAGAATCCTCATGGCTTATAATATTCTTCTCTTTCTACTTATTTTTTGAAAAGTTACAAGTTTAAGATCAAGATTCAAGAATTTATTCTCTCTTTTGTAAAATTAGCTGATTAGCTATTATGTAAAGCCATTTGCATGGCTTAACACTTAGCTCGGACACTTGGCAATTCAAGCCAAGTGTAGGTGAGCTGGACACTTAGTAGCTGCCACCTAACTTTTTTGTGCATTAGTTTTTTATTTTATTTTTAATTTTTTATATTTTAAATTAACCAAACTGGGATTCGACCATGAAAAGAAAGGTCCAAGATGCTGAAGTTGCAAAATTTAGAAACTTTAGATGCCATAAAATTATACCTGAAGTTTTCTAGTGGCGTAACTTGATCCATGTTTTGATTTAAACAGTCTTATACAGGGGTTTATGACCTGATCTAACCATAGTTTTAGTGTTTTAAAGCAACTTCAATTATATTATTTTTATCGTTTAAAACTTATTCCTAGTATGACAAAAACTTGAGGATTTAATTTCACTAATGGTGCCTGAACTATTACTATATTCACAGTTGTCCTTGGACTTCAATCTTTAACATAAAAACTCATTTGTATGTGAATTCCCTTTTCTGTCATTACCTTTGTGTAGGAGGTCGTTATAATGCATTGGGCATGTTCAAAGATAACAGCTTCATTGGCAATTCCTGATGCAACTCTTCTTGAAATCTTACTTGATAAGGTTTGTGCTATCTTTGGTAGTTGTTCAGGTTAACTTTGAAAATATTAGAAGTCAACTAATATTTTTTTTAGTCATGTGAATCCAACTTCTGAACCAATGGTTATTTGAGTTGCAGCTGAAAATATGCAAAGGCATATCTTATGCAGCAGTTGCTGCCCATGCAGATAAGAGTGGCCGTCGGAAGTTGGCTGCTATGCTTGTTGAATATGAACCACGCTCCTCCAAACAGGTTTACTTTTTTTCTTTTTTTTTTTATTTTATAGTGACTTTTCTTTTTTTATCGTTTTGAAGAGAAAATTATGGCATTTATGAAAATAAATAGTTTACATATATATGTGATTGTGACCCTATGATGTTAGGTTCCTCTACTATTAAGCATTGGAGAAGAAGATATAGCTTTGACAAAGGCAACTGAAAGTGGTGATACTGACCTTGTCTACCTTGTTCTATTTCACATATGGCTAAAGGTTTGCTTTCACTAAATTCCTGGTGTATGAGACATAGTCAAGAATGTTTTTGTTGATTAATAGTATTTTATCATATCTATGTTTATGTTTATTTATTAATTTATACTTGATACAGAAGCCAGCCTTAGAGTTTTTTGGAACAATACAAGCCAGATCCATTGCTTGTGACTTGTTTATAATCTATGCACGGTAGGTGAAAGAAGGATCAAAGTAGTTTTTTTTCCTTTTCCAATATGATTTTTATTTTTTACGTGTTTTCTCCTTTATGCTAATTACTCTAGCTAGAGTAGAAATGTCAAGTAGTTTTTTTTTTTTTCTTGTAGCGTAAGTATATGTGTGGGCAAGGAAAGCTAAGTTGGTGACAATTTCTTAACGAAAGAACTATAGTAGAAGAAATTTGCACATGAGAGGGGAGAGTGATCCTTAACTTTTTGCACGTGAGAGATTCAAAATAGAAGAATTTAAAATCATTATAATAGTAATAATATAGAAGGAAATAACTTTGGGAATCAATATAGTGTTTCCATGGGAATCATAGATAACAATGATGATAATATTGTTGTCATGTTTACAAATATTGGCGAATTTGTTGCAGAAATTGGAGGCAATGATTTGTTATTTTGTTAAAGAATGGTAGAGCAGAGATAGCACACAACACACAAAAATCTTGTTTTGTGATTGAACCTTCAAAAATGCACTTTCATGGACTTCATTTAACATAACTCGAGTCTCCTTTCCACCATCCACTAACAGACTGTAAAAGAAAGCTCTCTAATAGAAAAGCAAAAAACAAACCCTCAAAAGTAATTAACAAAAAAGAATTTAAGAAAATTCCCAATCTTCAACATTTCTTTTGGTTTATTACCACATTCTAGAACCAGAAAAGTTGTAAAGACCATTAGGTAGCCTATTGAGCAGGTATACAACAATGTTCACTGCTTCTGCCTATAAGGTTTTACTTAGCTTCTTCTCAAATAGCATGCATCTGGTCATCTCCATTTTGTTCGGGAGAATAGCTAACGTTAATTGATTGTGACTTACTCAAATCCTCAGAACTTGTGGAAGTTTGATAATGTGAAATCAGTCCCATTGTTTCATGTTAGAATCTTCAATTTAGAGCCAATTTGTTTTTCCACTAAGCCCTGAATTGCTTGAACACAGAAAATACTTGGACTTGCAGCCTACAAAATAGACACAAGTCATCCTTGTGAAATCATTAATAAACAGGATAAAGTATTTGTTTTTACTAAAGGATCCAACCCTCCTTGGACCACTGACATCTGTGTGCACTAGCTCCAATTTATTCTTTGCTCTCCAAGCTCTTCCCAATTGGAATAGTTTTCCCAAACTGATAGTAGCCATAAACTTAAGCATTCACAGAAATTTTCCCCTAATATTTGCTGATTAACTTGAGCACATAAACTTTATAGACTTCAAGTTGGAGGGCCCAAGTCACCTATCCATAACCAAGACTCATTATAGGTAGCTCTATATGCAGGGTGCCTTACTAATTCCCATTTTTGCCTTAGCTGTCTCAACACTACTAGGGTAAAAAATAATGCATCGGGCTGTAAACAACACAACAAACCTCTTCTTTTGCATGTGGGCTACTCTTAAGTAAATTTTGATCTAAGATAGGAATGTATAGAACATCAGAAACTGTTTTAGCATCTTTTATGAAGGTTTATGAGGGTATCAGAAACTGTTATAATTTAGTATAGAACATGACAAACTGTTTTAGTATCTTTTAGGAATGTATAATAGATTTCTTACTAATGCTTGGAACATCAGAAACTGTTTTAATATTTCCGAAGTGTTTAGGTCTTTTATGAAGGTTTCTTACTTGTTTTCTCTCAATCCCTTAAAGATCAGTTAAAGATCTGACGTGTGTTGAAGAATGGTAGAACAGAGATCACACATTCAACACATACGGAAACCTGGATTTGTAATTGAACTTCAAAAGTGCACTTTCATGGGCTTCTTTTAACACTTAAAGTACAAGGGAGGTTACTTAATCTAAGTACGAAAGGACGGCCTTTTGTGAGCTGCATACCTAAATGTTAACTTGCTTTTTTAACATGCTAATGCATAATTACGTTTTCTAATCTTACAAGCAGGTTTACTTTATACTTAAATCCACTGATAGACTTGCTGTAACCGAAGAACAAAATACAAATTTCTGTCCCAAAACTAATTAATGAAGAAGTATTTAAGCAAATTCTCAATCTTCAACATGTTCTTTGATTCATTACCACCATTCTAGAACCACAACAGTCATAAAGACCTTCCAATCTGATTCAAGTTGATATAGCTTTATGTATCAGTCTATTCTAGGTGGAAAATAGGTGGAGGGAGGCACTGAGAATGAGGGGGATGAGCATGTAGCTAAACATGAGGAGGAAGGAACAGGTGACTAGGATTGAAATTGGGAAGACGAGCTGCATAAATTAGAAAACTTAAGGCTTAAAATTTGCCTTGCACTTGATTGAATTTAATCTTGTTTGAATTTTAAAATTTAGGTAAGCTTATCTATTAATCCTAAAGACAAGAACAAGTATATATGCAAGTAATCCCTATACTATTTAGGAAAACAAATCCTAGTCTAATAGAGGAAATCCCTAGAATCATGGCTATTTACATAACTCTATATTTACTTTCCTTAACATCTACTAATCCTAAATTAGAGGAATCCTAAACTAAAGTTAAAAAGCTTGAGTAAGCATAGGTTTTAATTGCAATTCAATAAGTTATTATTTAAATATTATTCATAGTAAAAAGTATATTTAAAATTATTATAGCAATTTACATATTCAACTATGCCCATCGGTTGCTCAAGTTGGTGAATGTTATGCTCAAGCTCTTGCTACTCAAATTTAGCTAAACTCATTTAAAACTGAGTTGAATTTGAATATTTTATGGTTTTGCTCGGAGCAGCTTGACTTATTTTACACACCCTTAGAGGTTGCACAATTACTCTGAGTTTACCTTTTAAGACACTATTGTTTAAAATGGGCTCATCATTCTTTTTGAACATCAAAATGCATAGGTTCTAAGAATTGAAATTTGCTTTTTAGTCTTTAGAAACCTGAATGCATATGGTGCTGTTGCTTTATTCATTCATATATGCAATGCACGTAATGTGAGATTTATTAACCTATGAATATGTACTTTAAATGAATTTATATCAATGAATATTACATAATTACATTAAATTATAACTGTTTCCTATTAAACTTATATTGATAGTAGATTCATGAACTATTTGAAATATTTTGAATTTTTTTTCTTTTGTAATTTCATGAGTTGATAATTGCAATGCATTAACATATTTTTACTAGCATTGCAACACACTATTGATTCCTTGAAACATCATTGATTAATATTAACCTTGACTTGCATTTGTCATCAATCATATTATTCAATCACATGAAAATAACGGAGAATTCATACCTTATCTTGACGATGTTAAAAATTATTTTATAATAGTAACATAATTTTATAAGCAAATAGTTCATACCTACTTGTAATTCTTTTGATTGCTTGGAACTCAACTAATTTGTTCTCTCAATCTGTTAATCACATTTAAAGTAAAATCTTTCAGAGGTGGAGAGAGAAAAAAAGAAAGAAAATTCATCATTAAACTGAAATACTTTAAACCCAAAGATTGATTAGCCTCAATGCTTATGAAAGGGATACGTATTTGCAAGAAGAGAAGCCAAGCATGCATTTAGTATTGCTATTCACTTAGTAACAAAATGAAGAGGTAATCCAGAGATGTTGACTACTTCAAATCAACTATTTAACATTTCTTTTCCTAGTGTCCGCGTTATAATCCTTGCATCATCTAAAAGAGATTCAATAATCTATAATATATTACTCATTATGCTAACGCTTGAGAGATTTAACCACCAATATAAATCAGTGTTCATAGCTTACTTTCAAATGCAGTGATGGTACAGTGTTTGCAGGTTGCAGATGATCTCACCATTAGGTTTCTCAAACTCCTGTAATAGAATAAGCTGCATAACATCCACTGTTACATAACATAAGCAATTTCTTCTGCATATGTGGGCGAAAAAAAGTTTCTCTGCATGATACAACATCTCATACATCGTCATCAATTGATATTTTTAACCTCAGTTTCTTCACGCGATATGGCATAGCTAAAATGAGTTTAGATTTACAGATATCTATATATAGTACGGGTGTTCTTAGAATTATATCATGTTTTTCTTCTATCCATATTAATTAGTTCTTATATGTAAATAACAAATATCATGATGTATTTTTTTTTATTTGTTCAAATGTTTGTTCCTGTCTTCTATATATAATATATAAATGCTTAGGCTTTTATTGTTATTAAATATCAGAAGAAAGAAAACTTATTATTGCCAAATTTGTTTATGTAACAATTTAATATTTATAAGTTTGTTATTTGCCAATATGTAATTATCATTAATGTGGAGGGTCTTCCTATGTTGTATATCGAAAAGTATTTAAACTATGAATTAGAGTTATTCTGCAACTCTTGTATACATATATTTCAATATTGTCAGCCATGACCAGAACTGAGATTTAAAACTTAAACATTGCACTCTTTAACTGTTACACCTGAAACAGTTAAACCACAGCTGAGATTTGAAGATTTAAAAATTGCTGATGAATGGAAGAGCTTAACATGAAAGTGGATCATCACAAACTATACAGAGCATTTTGCTTACGTGTGTTTCTTTTTCTTTTTTTGTTTTTTTCTGTCCTTTTTCAGAATGGAATCCTTGGATCTTTTTTTTTTTGATTTGTTTTGTTTTGATGCACATGACATTTGAATGTTCTTTTTCCTAGAGTTTTAAGCATGAATTCCTGGACGATCTTATTTTAAATTTATCTTCTCTTTTGGTGGATTTGTCTCAGGAGTTATAAACATGAATTCTTGAAGGACTATTTTCTATCAACTGGGCAACTTCAAGTAGGTTTACTTTTTCCAATAGTAGCTAGTAATTTGGATTTATGTTGGTTATTGCATAATGAAAGCAAGTAAGAATTAGAAGTGTTGCCTCATTATGTTGTGGTGTTCAAGGTAGTGCTTCCATAGCATTCTTAAGTGAGGCAATACATGAATTTATCATTTATTTTAACATTGTAATCGTTATAAAACCTTTGTTCTTCGGGCCTTTTAGCGTCATATTATTTCATGTGTCACATAAACTATGCAAGTCTTCATCACAATACCCTTTATTGTTTATCAGAGTTGAAGGACCATTGAGAGAATAGGAAACCCTACTATACATTACTTGCTAGTGCTTGAGTGGATATGATGAATTTTCTTTTTTCATTTATGTCATATAAGCTTTTAAATAATTCTGATACATGCAACAAATCAGGATAGGATGGGTTGTCTCCCATGATCCATGATGCCTAGAAATTGTAACTGTAGTTTTCAAGGCTGAATATTACTTCTATTGCCAAATCTATCCAATGCCTTGGGTTTAATCTTATGAAATTACAGTTAATTTTTCTGTCTATAGGATGTGGCTTTTATTTTATGGAAAGAATCATGGGAACTAGGGAAAAATCCAATGGCAAGTAAAGGATCTCCGCTTCATGGTCCACGCATAAAGCTCATTGAGAAGGCTCAAAACCTTTTCCTGGAGACTAAGGAACACACATTTGAAGCAAAAGCTGCTGAAGAGCATGCAAAATTGTTAAGGTAGGAGATAAACTTTTTGGGTCATATTTAATGGTTTACCTTCATGAGTGAAGGTATGTAATACACATTGGAACATTTTCTTTTTCCTTTTAATTTTATATTTGGAGTTTCTTGTTGCAAATTTGGTTCATTTGTTTTTTAATGTAAATTGCGTCACTACTGCAAATACAAATCTTATTAATTTTTGTAATTGCTAGTAGTAATTGGAATGCAATGAGAATCTTTCGGATAACTGTTGTGTAAGTGAAAATTTTATTTGTTAGATCATATGTAATATTGCTTGCATTTGTTCTGAACTGCTTTGCATGCCTTGGTCCCTTTTTTTATTTATTTTTTATTTTCTCCATTATTCTTGAATTTACTTCAATGCTGATTACTTAATGAACTTCACAGAATTCAACATGAGTTAGAAGTCTCTACAAAGCAGCCTATTTTTGTTGATTCAAGTATCAGTGATACTATTAGAACATGCATTGCAATGGGAAATCATCGAGCTGCAATGAAAGTGAAAACAGAATTTAAGGTCTGATTTCTTTTGTGTTGATTTACAGGAGATAATGAAAGTGAAAACAGAATTTAAGGTCTGATTTCTTTTGTGTTGATTTACAGGAGATAAAGAATACAAAATGATCTATTTATGTATATACCTGTTGAATAGAAATAGAAGATGGCATAGGAGTTGATACTTTATCCATCAGTTTTGTTCTTCATCTTCATTTTCTTGATGGATAACTTCCTGTAGGTTTCTGAGAAGAGATGGTACTGGCTTAAAGTTTTTGGTTTGGCAACAAAACGAGATTGGGATGCTCTTGAAAAGTTTTCTAAGGAGAAGAGACCACCAATTGGTAAAACCTCTTCCTCTTGTTGAATCTTTTGTACTGAAGAGAAACAAATACAGCTCATTCATTATTGTGATAGCTGGTTGATCCTGCTTATCTATGTTAAAATGCATTGCTGGGATTGGCTGAGATGCAACACTTGTGGGTGAACTCTGTGAATAATTTCATCTCAATGATTAAACTTTGATATGTTCCATTTTTGTCATTCAGCTTAGTTTTGGTCTATAATTCTGTCAGCAAATGGCAAAAGTTGCTACACTGCTAGTCAGGTTACTCACTTGAGTACATGCTTAAGACTTCAAGTGTCATTGCTCACCAGCCTCTGCAATTTTGTCTATGAAGATGGCATTGCATACAAAATCAAAGTTCATTGATATACTTGGAACAAATTGAAGTTTAAATGATCATATTGAATGTGCAAAGTTCAGAAATTAACTTGCTTATATTCATGACTTAGCAGCATTCGTCAAATATGTGAATATTAGCATTGAACTTGTAACCTTCACAGTTAAAGACGTATTTCCTGTTATACAATGAATATGATATTTTAACTTTCTTTTTTTTTTTTGGCATAAAAAGGTTACCGACCATTTGTGGAGGCATGCATCGATGCTGATGAGAAAAGCGAAGCGTTAAAATATATTCCAAAACTTGCTGATCCAAGAGAAAGAGCTGAGGTGATTATGTTTTTCTTTGTCTGCTTCTTGTCTATTTATCTGTAATCTACAAATGGTACTCAAGGACCATCTCTGATTTTCTTAGGCTTATGCGCGGATTGGCATGGCCAAGGAAGCTGCTGATGCTGCTTCTCAAGCAAAAGATGGGGAATTGCTCGGCCGATTGAAATTGAGTTTTGCACAAAACGCAGCAGCCTCATCAATTTTTGATACCCTCCGAGATAGACTGTCCTTCCAAGGAGTTTCATAGTCATTTCTGTATTTTGTTCTTGTTTCCTTGAGTTCGCTGTGTGCATGTTGGGTTATTTTAAAGATAAATTGCTTGCATGTTTTTTGGTTGTGCATTTGGTATGTGTTTGCAGGTTTACCTTGATTTTGCTTGTGATGCTTTTACTTCAATGCATGGTTTCATTTGCCATTCTTGAATGTATTTAGTTGGAACAGAAGCTGATCCTACAACGTTGAGTTTGGGGCTTGCTTCAAAAAGGCGTTTGGAATGGAAGCCATATAATTTTTAAATCTATTTGGAAGTATTACGGCCTGTTTGTGGAAAATAGTGCGAAGAGAATACTTCCCTATTTGGAAATTTGAGAAAAAAAGTTAGGTTCTGTTACTGCTTTTGTTGGATGATGTAAATTATTTTACAACTGATTCGTTCAATTATTTCTTCACAATTAGCTCCTTTTCATTATATAATAATTGCGTATTAAATAGAGTGGGCACATGTTACCATTATGTTATAACTTTTAATCAGGTAGTCCTCGTTAGGGAAGAAGTATATGTAATTTTGTACTAAACAAATTTAATATAGTCTTTTTTGTTAGTTTAGTAATAGAAGGTTGATTCGGGAAGATTTTGACAAAAATAATGCTTCGGAAAAAATTATTTCCAAATCTAAACTATTTACAAAGGGGAATATTTGTACTATTGTGTGGAGGGAATGTTGTATTAACCATTAACTATTGTTGAATGATCTTTTAACTAGGTCAATTTATTTGGTGATTTGAGTATAAGTATGAGACAGTGATCACTAGTTAATAAAAAGTACACTGAAATATGAAATAATGGTATCTTGTTAATAGCCCAATGGTTAACTAAGGATTTTAATAAAAAAAAATATTTGTTTACATAAAAAATATTTTTCCATCAAAAATGCACATAATATTGTGGTTTTGGTGCATAAGCATTTCAAGTTTTATAATAAAAATATAAGCTTCATACGGTTATAAATTACAAAGAGTAATAAAATATTTAAAAATGAAAGAGTAATAAAATATTTGAAATTGAACTTATATTATATTAAAAATATTTTAATAATTAATATATGGAAAATTAGTCATGCTGATATCTATTCATGTGTTTTTCTGTAACACATTTTGGAGGCTGTCTATTATGACACAGGTTTCGGCATACTACATATTCCCTGATGTTTTGATATTCTTTTTCATCGTCACCAAGGTGTAGAACTGTCACGACTTAAAATTGTAGGTCTGACCAGTCCATGTAAGTTTAAAACCCTATGCCCATAACTTCTATATTTCAAATAATTCATTGGGCCCATAATTTTTTTTTATTATACCCTAAACATCATCATAATGAGTAAACTGATTTATTTATACTTTTAGAGAGTTAATTAGAAAATTCACCGGTTTATTGAACAACATTTCAATAACTTTTACATAATAAATTGTAATATTTGACTCTCTATTTGCGAAGCTCAATAAATAATTGTGAGTACATTTTGTACACATTATCTTATTTTCATAACATTACTCATAATTAGAAATTACTATTGTAACTCTACAACGACAGAAGTAGAGCTTATCTGAACCAACACAGTATCTACATCCTGGGAAAAATTTAAGGAAAGGGGGATTGAGTTTCACAAACTCAGTAAATAATAATAAATAATCCATAATACAAATAATTACACATAATGCTTTCCA
>CANUEX010054838.1:0-49707 GCA_948099535.1 Jatropha multifida
ATAAGATAGAATTATTTAGAATTCTTTGTAGTAATACAGTAGTAGAAAATCCGCAGTTATGTTAAGATTTATGATTGTAATAATAATGTTAAGTGTATGTAAGACTTTATGGGAATGATTGAGTTGAATAAAATAAGGCCTTATGATAGTTTGAATCACTAAAAATATAATGGGCCAACTTGTAGAATATTTTCATGTAATTATGGTGTTGAAATCAGAGATTAGGCTTACTAAGGGCCTCGGGGGCCTTAAGCTTACCCAGGTCCTAGTGCCGGTCTGGCCCACGGTTTTGGGTCATGACAGGTTACATGGATTGTATATGGGTCAACACCATCCACTTAATTTGTTTATGATATTAGGAGGGTTATACGTATTGTGTTTGTTTCACCTGCTTAATTTTCTACAATGTTCGTCTCAATAAATTTGACACGATTGTTAAATAGATTGTGTTTGTGTTGATCCTAATTGTATTGCGTGTTAGGCGAATCTGTGTTAAACCTGACACACCAATCTGTTTTGATACCCTTAATTATTGGTTAAATAGTAGAGATAACCTCACTTCGAATAACATTCGTTAAATTGATGATAAACTTTTATGATGAATAGAAATGGAACTCAAAATCCACTTAATTATACCTACTTAATTTATAATATTAAATATATATTGTATACAACTGTTTTACTCCTAATATTATAATAAATGACATGGATTAATATGTTAGACGGTTGGGTTGATATAATCCAACGTGACACATAATCAAATAAGCTCATCAACTAACCCATTAAATAATTCATTTTAATTTGTTGCTGGTAATTTTCTCATTTGTTTATTTTTAAAAAGAAAACATAAATTGGTTACTGACTTATAATCAAATTAATTAACATGTGAAAATTTTTATTTTCGTAAACTAATTATAAGATTTATAATTTACGATTGGTAAATTCTGTCAGTACTTGTCATTTTGTTAAAAATAGTTCCATTTTATTATCAATTAATTGAGAAATTATTATTTAAATTATAGTTAAACTAATTATAAATTTCTTAAATTTATGATTCTATTAACACTTTGGTTCCTTTTTTTATCGAAGGACTACACTCTAAACGAATCATAAGTTATGAAATATTTTATTTTAAAAATAGAACCCTCAAGTGTTAATATGACTTTAATTTAGGACCAATTTAATTTAATTTAATGTTGTAAAAATATATTTTTACGTTTATTGTGCTTTTTCTCTTTATAGATTTTGTTATTATTTTGATTGGATTTAATTTTTTTTTCTTCAAAATTTTTATATATAAAAATATTATGTTTTCCTAGACTTTAAAAAGTCTGCGGTCTGCCACATTTTTGAGGACGAAAAAGGAATTTTTCAAATACTGATATACATATACGTACTCAAAGATGATATTATTTATTCAAATATGGAATTTAAAGTGTCATTTTCATTGATTAATTATTAATTAGCGAGTAATGTTAAAAAACTCCCCATAATCAAATAAAATCTTAGTTTGATTAATACTAATATATAATATGGCTGACTTGTTTTATTAATTATGTATGATTTGGTCATATGCAATTAGCAGCTGCTGAGGTGTTATTTGCAATTATAATAATTATTTTTTTAATTGCAATTTAGCAATTCTAGTAGCCGGAGATATGTCATTTACATTCTAATTATTCAAATTTCGAATTAGGGTGTTTGAAGGACTTTTGATAATGAGGATTAGGAAGCAAAAGCGTGCAAGTCAGCTCTTAAGTATACGAAATTCAAATTCCCCCTGCGTTTAAGGGAATTGTTTGCAGTTGAGGAGTGCAGTCAAACTAATGGTTAGTTGTTTTCTAAAAATACTCTGTTTGCTTTTGATTTTTCTAGAAAAAAAATAAATTGTGTTTTCAGTTTCTTAATTTAATTTATTACCTCAGAATTTTTTTTTTAAAATGAAGGATTTGCTAATTAAAATGGTTAAATCCCAAGATTCTGATATATTTCATGTTAAACATTATCAATTTTAAATTAATTTATAATTATTTGTTTTTTTTTATAAATTTTTGAAGAAGGGGAAAATTGTTATCACTAGTAAGATTCAAATTCTAACTCCGTGTTCTTCGAGTTTAATTTTTCATAATTTTTATTTTTGAATAAAATTATTCAAAAATTAAAAGATAAATTATTTTTCAACTATTGATGATTGTTTTGTTCCAAATTTCATTTTAACTTTAATGTGCAAATCTTAAAATAAAAGAAAAAATGAATATATAATATACATTTTATTACTTTAACCTCCTAATAACAATGAAAGATTTTTTTTATTTAATCTTAATAAATAAATCAAGGATATCAATACTTTTTGATATCCTAGAATTATGGCCTCACATATTTAAGGTAGTTCTAATTTTTTTAATTTTATAAATATTATTTTCTTTCAAGTCAAATATATTTAATATATAAAAAAATATGAACAAAATTGTAAATCTTTAATCAGGAGTCCATATATTTATTTATTGCAAGAGAGATATAAATCTCTTACTAAATTAAATTGATAGTGGTTACCAATTAATTCAATAAAATAAATAATAAATAATAAATTTTCATTAAAAATAAAACTCTTTTAGAACTCAACATATAACAAGAAATAAATCATATTAAAAAAATCATTAATTTTATTTTTAAAACTAACTTTGAAAATGTTATAATTTAATTAAATTAAATTTTGATGGATAAAAAAAATCAAGTCAATAAATGAAAATTACAAAGTACATCATGCTAGGACTCAATACTAATCAATTAATGAGTTTATTCAAGTATTTTGTTTCTTTATTATTGTAAGTTGTAAATTTAAATAAACAAATAAGTTAATTAAGAAATAAAAAAAATTACATAAAAGAAATGTTATATTCCCTCCAAATAAATCCACAATTTTTCCTATAACCATAAAAAAAATTATACTTTTTCTTTTTTATTACATAGTATTTATTTATTTATAAAATAATTTTTAAAAATTATAGCCAATCAAATAATAAAATATAATTTTTCTTTTATTTTTTTGTTTTAACCATAGGTATCTCGAGTTTACTGAGTTAAAACTAAATCCTGCTTGGATCTGGTCGGTCCAAGAAAAGATAAAGTGTTTTCAGTGAGTATTTGTTTATTTATAAGGATCGAATCCTCAACCTTACCTAACCACTCATCCAAACATTTGTTGGTATAAAATATAATTTTCATTAAGAGCGATATTGAAAATCTCATTATTCCATCCATTTTTATGTATATATCACCTAGGCACATAGATGAGTGGATCTTCGCAATGTATTCCTACTATCAAGTGTACATGTGTATATGCACGTGTCTATGGAGGGTGGAGGGGGGGTAGGGGTTGCAGTCGAATTAGCTAATCAATGGTCTGGTTGAATGTGGAATGGTGATGGGGATGTGGTCGATCGATGGTGCGATACTACTTTCAACTCTTCGGGCTTGAGGAAGATGCCTTATTATGGGTTGCCCTTTGTTTATCAGTCATTTTTTAATTTGAGATGCTAGAGCTCAATTTAGTCGATTCATATATAACCTATAAATTTTGTAAATACAGAAAATTTAAAGATAATAATTTTTCTCAGACAAATAGGGTTAATCTTACCATTACAAGAAGATATTGATTATAATTTTTTATAATATTTGAATAAAATTATCAAAATAGATTAATAATTTTTTTCAAATGTAAATGGTTAGTTTTTTCCAAATTTCATATATAATATCTAACTACAAAAAGTTGTTGGTTGCCCAGTGGATTAGAGTATACAAATTCATGACATGCAATGATAACAACATAGTTTGACATAAAGAGCATGCATATTTTTATTCCTTTATTGAATTCTTTGGTATTCTTCTCTCTTTTATTCTAATGAGCTATATATATATATATATATATCATCCATATGAGTGATATGATATTTGATTTCCAAACAAGAATGACGCTATAAGCTAAAAAAAAGAAAGAACAAGAATGGGTTAATTTTCATAAACCCTAAAAATGGTCTTACTAAAAAATGAAAGCTAATCCATGAGCTGGGTTCTAAATAAATGGCCAAGTGTTCATAAAAAAATTCCTTCTATTGAATTTCCTCGAAGTTTCAAAGCAAGTGCCAAGTGCTAGTCTTTTTCCTTCTTTCCTTTGCTTTTCAAATTCTTTATAAATTGAATATTTTTATATATTCAATTTGAAATTTTAACTTTTGAGAATGTTGCTTCTTTATTTATAAATTTTCTAATTTTAGGTCAAACATTGATGTTTTCTTTTTGCCAAACTTGAAAGATAAGTTTATTATAATCTATCAAGTGATAGTTCGTTTTTCGACTGAAAATAAAAAAAATTTACGATTTTTTTTATGTTAAAAATTAAAATGGAGAGGGAGAAGGATTATTTGAAGAAGTGGGGAAGAAAAGGAGGAGAGAATTTCTCGGAATCATGTAAAGCCAAAAGGGAGAATTCTGTTTGAGTGGGATTCTGTTTTCTTAAATGATAGTTTCTGCTCTTGTTCAAGTGAAATATATACATCACTTTATCTCAACCAATAAAATTTTATTTCATAAAAGAAAAATAAAATAAAATTCTAAATAATTATAATAATAAAAGAGTTCGGAATCCATCTTTCTCGGTAACCAAACAAGAAATACAAAGTGGTTCTAGGTTGAACTATAACCGAAAATGAAAAAAGATCATAGCCAGCCATGCATGGATTATTAACTAATGATGACAGATCAATCAAACTTTATACTACCCTAACTAATCAACAAACCTCTTTTTTTGTGTTAGGAACGTAAAAAAATAAAAAATAAAATGGAGACTTATATGCCTGCATCAAAATTAGACATAAAATGTTTAAGGTATAATAAGAAGAAAAAAAAAATAGTATCAGGCACTCTAATGTTAAAATTTGAGCAGTCTAATTCTAATTTTTAAATTTTAAATGGTTTAAAATTTGAGTACTCCTAATATTTCCTTCAATTTTTTTAAATTTTTAACATATTGAAAATTCTTAAAAGGGGCTATCAGTTTATTTTCATACTCTTATGGTATTAGGCTGATTTCTTTCTTCTGCATTTTAAAAAAATAAAAATTGGGAGAGGAGAAATGAGTTTTGACTTTTTTAAAAAACGGTTAGGTTTATATATGAGTAAATTTACATAAAAAGGGGAAAAATTCCATAAAACTCAGGAGAATTGTTATAAATTGCATATTGGGTTTAAGTTATGATTGGTGGGATGTACAGACCACCAGACATTGTAAAACCACAAGAGCATGGCTTTTTCTAAATTTTCAGGAGCATAATCAGTCTTGTTCAACAAATATAACTTTGGTCATGATGGGGAAAACATGCCCTAACAGTAGGATCAGACCATTTGTGGGGGTCCCTATTACAAAAGTATTTCTGCTCTCTTGTGCCCCAAGAGGAGTTATAATGCCCTACTTGCATTGTTTTTTACGTTTTTAGGACAGATTCCCTCATGCCTCTATCCCTCCACTTCCTCTTACAAAGCTTTCAATTCTTTTTACTAATAGTTATTTTTTTATTTATTTTCAATACTAATATAATTATACATTTTTTTTTCAATAAATATAAATTAGTAGTCTTATAAGAGCTTCAACCTTAGTCCTCTTCCACCAACGCTATTTTTCACCGTTTCCGATAAAATAAGATAACGTTTGAGTTAATTCTTAAAAGTTAAAAGTAGCGTTTTATATAAAGTTAATCTTTATAACGTTTTATATGAAATGCTATTCAAATTCCTACATCTATTTAAATTTAAATTCCATTAAAACGATTAATAGCTATCAAAATAATTAATTTTACTAAATAGATTCTAAAGCATGAGTGACTTACCATTAGGCCGAATGCTCAATTACCAATACTAATAAGTATGTTTGGTTAACAACTAATTATAACATTAACACCCACATGATTCCATCACAAGTCTTGTCTTTCTGCTCTTCTCCTAATTTCTCTTTTAACCCTTTTTAAAGTTTAAATCAAACCCACTTTTTCTTTTGCTCTCTTGTTGATGCAACTTCTTTCACTTTACTCTTGTCCATAACTTTTAAGATAAACATTATAAAAACACTTAATTAATATCCATTTTTATTTTTCTAATTAAGGATTAAGGGAGTAATTAGGAGAAGTCTATATATTGAGCACTGAGATTTGACCAAGAACTTAAAAAAGGACTAATGGGTTGCATTAAATTTTAGTGGCTCTTACTTCCCAAATGACATTAATTTTTGCATTAAAGGATGTAACATGCACACCATCACTATTTAATTAAAATATTCACACTTGTAGTAGTTTAATTATTGCACCATCTTTTAATTTTTAATTTCAAGAGTAAAGAGTCAATATTCATATTTGGAATAAGAAAGGCAAATCTCTATTGCTCAAATCAAATTATGCTTGCTTGCTTGCTTTTAATCATAGGGTGTGTTGAGGAGGATGAGTTGGTAGGGTCTAAAGACTCAATTTATGTAGTGGGGGCCAAAATTCACTATCATACTCCTCACGCCATCCCAATGCTCCCCCACAAAATATGCAGTGGCAAAAATAATCACACTATAACAAAGTTTTGTCCCATCAAAATACTACCCAACAAGTCTTCTTTTAGGTCCCTCTTTGTTTAACTGTCGTAAAATAATATTTACTGCGCCCATTAATATTTTGATAGGTTTTTTTTTTTATTCCTTGTAGCCTTTATATTAATCACTGAAGAAGGCATAGCAAAGCATGATCCTTTCACCAAATTGTTATGGTATTTAGACCAGGTCCAAACAGCTTTTTTCTATGCCTTTCTTTTCTTTAACCTCTTTTTGAATTTTTAATATTATTTGATATGAACTGTCAAAAGTGATTAAATAAAGAACCCTTGAAGGTTTCTGCCTCAATCTTCTATTCTTTTACTTGTTTTATAAACTAATTTATATTTTATAAGAATGAGATGCAAATTTTAAGGTGAGATTGATTCTTGTTAAATACAAAAAATTGCATTTTTATTTCATTGTTGCCTTTCTGTTTATCTTTCATTATATGTAATACAATAAAATTTGAATTTTCTCCTTTGTACAAAATTTAAGAGAGAGGCAGCTCAAAAAGCACCTAACTTGGTCTAGCTCTTAACTTAAATAACTTCTGTTTCTTTTTAGTCTTGTCCACAAGAGGGAAAGAGAGAAAAGAAGGAAAAAAACCCATCTCTCCAAAATCTTCTTCAGATCTCTCCCTTCTCTTGCTCTGTCCATATTATCAAGAGCCAATTGCAGTTTTTCATATATCATTAAATCAACAAATATTTTCTTGTTCTTTACAATGAGAGATATAGTATCTTGTTTTAGTGAAAATGCCATAACTGTGTCTAATTCTTCTTGTTCTAGCTATTCAAACAATGCTTGTATTTCTCCCAGTTTCATCCCATCTGTTAAAAATGCAGTTTCTAGCTTTTACAAAATCATTCTCTCTACTCATAAACAAATCTTGGTCTCAGTCACTTGGTGCAAGAATCATACAACTCAAGGCCTTACTATAAACTTTGGCAATCAAGATTCTTCAACGACGTCTTTCAAGCTTAACACCAACACAAGACTCTTCAGAAAGAAAAAGGGCAGCAAAGTTATCGAATCCGAAAATTTGAAGGTTGAAATCTTATGGGATCTCTCTTCTGCTAAATATGATACAGGCCCTGTTCCTGTTGAAGGATTTTATGTCTTAGTTATGGTTGATAAAGAAATAGGCCTTGTTCTTGGTGATATAGAAGGAGAGACTATAACCAAGAAGCTCAAAACTGGCACACCAGTAGCTAAAGCAAGTCTTATTTCAAAACAGGAGCATTGTTCAGGAAATAGTACTTTATATGCAACTAAGGCACAATTTTGTGAAACAGGAATTCTACATGATATTTTGATTAAATGTAGTGGAGAAAATGAAGGGCTAAAGTACCCAGTTTTATCAGTGTGTATTGACAATAAGATGGTGATGAGAGTAAAGAGGCTGCAATGGAATTTCAGAGGGAACCAAACAATTTTTGTTGATGGGTTGCTTGTTGATCTCATGTGGGATGTGCATAATTGGTTTTATAGTCCTGGTTCCGGTTCCGCTGTTTTTATGTTTAGAACAAGAAGTGGAATGGATAGCAGGCTTTGGTTGGAGGAGAAATTGGTGCAAAAAGATGAAGAAGGAATTGAATTCTCTTTGTTGATTTATGCCTGTAAGAGCTCTTGAGCAGGGGAAAGAAAAAAACAACTGACTTTTGTTTTGTTTATCTCTTGATTCTTGTTTCTCTTCTTTTCTCACTCTCTTTGTCTGATTTTAGTTTTTGTTTCTTATTTCTATTTGTTTCCCTTTCTGCTTGAAAGGCATAGAGACTTAATTAGCATTCTTTTGATCACTTGAGTAATAATTTAGCTGTTTAGTTGCTGATTTGTGAATTGATATACTACAAAATTAATTAATGGTTCTGACTTTAATCTTTGTCTTCTTTTTCCTCTGTTTCTTCCCTTAGACACCTAATTTTTCTGTTTTTTGCATTGAAATTTTACAAAATTATATGATGTCTTAAATATTTTTTTTAGGAGAATATAACTATGTGAATGGGAATAATTGGGGAGGTTCAAAATTATGTGAAAAGGTACAACCAAATGTGCTTTTAGTGAAGATTTTGCTAAAAGGGCAGTAAGAGATGTCGAAAGACTTCCAATGAAGATTGCTTTTGGCCTTAAAAGCACAAAATAAAGTTGAATCACATGATGATGATCAATGCCTTGAAACCTTCTCTGTAATTTCCATTTCTGTTTCAATTAAGAGGGTACATAAGCAATTTCTTTTCAAAAAGATTTATGTTTGAAGCAATTATGAACAATTGAAGCTTCCTTATTAAACCAAGTTTGAGCAAGCTTGTGAACTTGCAGATGACATGAGTCAATTTCAATTCTTACTGTCTTCATTTAGAGGTAATTTTGGTGCAGCATTTAGGTTTCTTTTGTACCTCTATGGTCCCCTCATTATTATTCAAGTTACAGATTTTGGACCACTAATAAAACCAATAGCTTGCCAATGACAGATAGAACTGCGGTGAGTCAACTGTGCACTTGCACTTCTAAACATGTAGAACATCACTACTATTGCTGTTATTGAACTACAAAACAGCATAATATCTATTGTTAGAACCCTCAATGTTGGAGTTCCATCATTGACAGATTCAAGATAATAGGAAAAAAATAATTTAATTAGGGTTCTAACAAAAATAATATCAGGAGATTCAAATGTGGCTGGAGGTTTCGCTTTTGGAGGGACATTGAGACTAGCTGCCCCTAACTGTCAGGAGATTCAAATGCACTTATGATAAGATTAGAACATGGATTCAGGACTTTGATGATAATGACTGATCATTATAACTTACCATCAAAGTCATAAAAAATAATGCTATTAGCTATCAGATTATCAGTATAACCTTTGATTAAACTATCAGATTGTTGAAATTATAATTGGGCTAATGGTTTAGTGGTTCAATACATAAAGTTTAGATTTAAATATTTGATACTATCTTATTTTTTTTAGTTACGATATAAAAAAATGAATTGAAAATCATATGGTATCATCATAACCAAAAATGATTCATGTTTAATATCGTTTTAGGATTATATTATAATGTATAAAGTACAATAGTATCGAAGGTCGAAAGTAAAAGATTGAATCTGATGTAATTATAAAATTACTCTATTTGTGATCTGAATAAATATGAAATATTTCGTAAATTGGGTTGTTGTTTTAGTATCAAAAGGCAAACTCTATTAATAAAGAAATGGAAGCACTTTTTATTACATGACAGGTCCAAAAGAAAAGAAAGACTTTTGAGTGAGAAAATGTTATTGTGGCAGCCATCATTGGTCAATTGAATCAAATGTACCAAAATTCATAGTTAGGTGTTGTAGCACAATTGCATAAATGTCGACAAATTCGGAGAAGAAAAAATTCTAAAGGTAAAGATAAACTTAACTTTGTAGAATCAACTCAAGTATTTTAGGTATTTGTAGACTTAATAATAATAATGTATCTTTTACTTCATAGAGAAATTCAAATCTAAGTCTTTCATTCAATATTTATTAAATTTAAAAATTTTAAAAATTACAATTGATGATAAAATTAGCAATTTAATGATTTGATGTCGATATAATAATATAATAGAAAATGAAGGATTAAACAGAGCTCTAATCCAGTGGGGGCTACCACTGGGTAGCTGTGGTTAAAACTAAAAATTTTATTAACCATTTCCTGAAGTTAGTGAAGCTTAGAGAAGGTGCCAGTCAACCCATGGCATTGGCACTGGAGAAATGGAGTCCCAACCCAATATTAGACGTTGAGAGTTGATAGACCATCACGCGGCCTATCTTACAACAATGGAATGGACCACTCTCTTTCCTAGTTTCAAAGGCCACCATCTTTTTTCCCTTGTTACCCATGCACTCATTCCTTTTCCTACAAGGAACCATCACCATTTTTCTTTAAGACATTTGATAAGTAAATATTGTTTTTTCTTTAGGATTTTTAATGAATTTTGTTCGAAAAATAATGAGTTTTAATAGTGCTGAAATTGTTTTTAAATTGTTAAGTTGCAAGTTCCAATTATATTTTTTTTTTCTCGCAGATTTTGTTCAAATATAAATTCATAAACATTTTAGTAAATTCAAATAATTCATTTTTGTCTAAGGGATGAAAATTAAAAATCTACATAGTCAAAAGGATTTTCTTCTAATTCTTTATCATAATTTTTTTTTAAATCATGGGCCACCGAAGTTGATATTACGGTAATTGTCTTTGCCTAATTTTTTTTTTAGTATTGAGAAAGAGGTTTCGAATTTGAATTTATTATTTGATTGTATATGTACTAATCACTAAGTTATGTGTTGGTGTGGAGTTGCCTTTGCCTACTTATTTGCTTCACATCTCTTTCTTTCTTTCTTTCAATTTGAAGCGAATCCTTAACATCCCCCTTTCATGCTTGTCCAATTCAAATATAAAAGTCTATTGAGTTTGAAATTCTCCAGATTAGAAGAAACTGACATTTCTAATGATTTGGTGTCAAGTAGGCAATAAGCATTAGTGCATCACTTTGCTACGCAAGCCCAACAATGTGGTCCTTAATGGGCCTAATGGGTTTCTTCTTATTTCCAATGTGGAGCCCATGCAAAAGTCATTCATTATTGCAACATAAAACATTTTTTTTTCTGTTTTGATGGAAAGGTTGTTAAATTGAAATTCAATGATTGAAGTGCTACTGACTCAATGACTCAATAATTCCATTTAGAGATCACATAAATAATTAAGAGGTTAAATCACATATATTTAATTATATTTTTGTTTTTTTCTAAGAATTTATAATTAATTTTAAAAATTATTAATTTACCTTTTTTTTTCACCAGATATGCCTCATGATAGATAATAGATTATTTTCACCACCCCTCCACCTATTGCTCAAACCTTGAATTAGTGCTAGGCTATACTATATAGATAAAATCTTTTAAAATGAATGAATTTTTGAATTTTTGAGTTAAACTTTATTTTTAAATGATTTTTATTTTTTTTTTTAAATTTGACCATATGGTATTTTGGCTAATATGATATGATATGACTTGGTTTTTGGATGTAAATTTTGTCCTTAAAATGCATCTTTTATTTGCATGTTTAAAGGGAACAAAAAAAATATCCGAGGAAACAGTCTCGTAACACAAATGGGGCAGACATGACCAAGAAGTTGCAAATCCACCATAATTGTTGCAATGGTTTTAGAATGACCACATATCCTCATCCTTCCTCCTCTTCTTAGCTCTCTTCTCCCTTCTATATCTCAAGAGCAATCTTGGATTTCTAATTAATTGTTCTCTGTTTCTCAAAACTAAACAAAAAATAAAGATCAATCATGTCTTGCTTTAAGGGAAAGTATCATGGTAATTACTTTTCTTTGTCTTTTGCAGCCATTCCATTCCCTTCATGGGTTTTGATTGTTCGTCTTATATCCATAGTTTTCAATTCTAATTATCTATCAAGAAGAACAATGGGAAATTGAGTGAGGATACTATTCATTGGTTAATGGATTCCTAGTTTTAAAGTAGTGTTGGAGGAACTTAATTAAGAGTATTGCCACTTGGAAGAATCATTCAATTTTTTATTATTTCCTTTGATGTTATCTGCATGTCCATAGAAATCAAATTTCCTAGGAGGATTTGATGCTGGGTTAGAATGTGATTTACAGTTCTTCACAATTATTATCTACAAGTTTTTAATTTTAAAAGAATATATTTTTCTACTATTCTCCCTTTGGACTGCTGAAAATCACGCTAAAAGTTGGTTTGAACTTCAAAATGTTTCTGCAGATGAATTGATTGCCAATGCTGCTTATATTGGCACTCCTGGAAAGGGAATTCTTGCAGCAGATGAATCAACAGGCACAATAGGCAAGCGTCTAGCTGCCATCAATGTCGAGAATAATGAGGCCAACAGGCGTGCTTATCGCGAGCTCCTCTTCTGTGCTCCAGACGTCCTCCAGTACCTCAGTGGTGTAATCCTTTTTGAGGAAACACTTTACCAGAAATGCGCTGATGGTAAGAGCTTTGTTGATGTTCTCAAGAAAGGAGGGGTTCTTCCTGGAATCAAAGTTGACAAGGGCATCGTTGAGCTTGCTGGAACTAAGGGTGAAACATCAACTCTTGGTCTTGATGGCCTAGCTGAGCGCTGCCAGAAGTACTATGAAGCTGGTGCTCGATTTGCTAAATGGCGAGCTGTTCTAAAGATTGGTCCAACTGAACCATCTCAGCTTTCTATTAATGAGAATGCAAATGGCTTGGCACGCTATGCTAGTATATGCCAGGAGAATGGCTTAGTACCTATTGTTGAGCCGGAGATTTTGGTGGATGGATCCCATAATATTGATTGCTGTGCAGATGTTACGGAACGTGTTCTTGCAGCTTGCTATAAAGCACTAAATGATCATCATGTCCTTCTTGAGGGAACTCTTTTGAAGCCAAACATGGTGACCCCAGGCTCAGATTGCGCAAAAGTTTCACATGAGATGGTGGCCGAGTATACAGTCAGGGCTTTGCAGCGAACCGTTCCTCCTGCTGTTCCTGCTGTTGTATTCCTTTCTGGTGGACAGAGTGAGGAGGAAGCCACTCGCAATTTGAATGCAATGAACCAACTCAAGGGCAAAAAACCTTGGTGTCTTACTTTCTCTTTTGGCCGTGCTCTTCAGCAGAGCACTCTCAAGGCATGGGCAGGAAAGGAGGAAAATATAAAGAAGGCACAGGCTGCTTTGCTCGTGAGATGCAAAGCTAATTCAGAAGCTACTTTAGGTACTTACAAGGGTGATGCTAACCTGGGAGAGGGTGCTGCAGAGAGCCTTCATGTGAAGGATTATAAATACTGAGCCCTGCAAGAAGGTGATTTGGAGGTTCTTCATGTGAAGAACGAACACTAAATCCTTCCCAACTCTATCTTAACGAGTTAGGAGAGAGATTTGAAGAAATAGTTTCTTTTTCTATTTGCTTTTGTGTTTGTAATGATCCTCTGGTGAACCATGTTGAGAAAATTTCTAGTAAAATGATACGTCAGATTTTGCTGTAGATTTTTCAGTTTAATAATCTCGCAACTGATGATTTTGAATCATTCTGTAGATGAAGATTTACTTATAATATTAAAGAATTGTAATCTTCCATTTTCCTTTCATTGTTCAATTTATTCCTACTCTTTTCAGTAGAAATTTGAAGCTTCTTGCTAAACTCAAGTTGCCCGCTGGTGAAATTTAATGTCATTCCAGGGTAAGGATCCGGTTTGAATGCACAAGTTTCAACATTTGGATTCCCTTTTGTTGGATGTTATTTTCACTCCCATAATGTGTTTCAGTTCTCTCAATAATTTTGCTAAGCTCTGTGTGTGTCTGTCCCACTGTAGCTATCAGCTCTGTCATGATTATTTTTGTTTGTATGTCTTTTTGGATAATTTTATTTTGTAGACATTTTCCTTTAATTGGTACCTGGACTTATTAATGTTAATTGTTGGGAAGGTTGATGGCAACTGACTACTGGCAAGGAAAGAGAGGTAGACCTATTCATGGCCGGGCTTGAGCTTGGGAAATGGCAAAAGCCCAGACGGCCCACCCACAATTTTCTGAACAAATTAAAGACCGCTTCTCGGCCCACGAACAGGCATCCCTTGTGTGTTCAAGAAAAGTGGTCGATGAACTATTAAAGAGAGAAAAATTGGTAAACCTAGAACTAGAATCTGGATTGGATTTCTGATACAACATTAATGAGAAAAAAAAAAACCAAGAAACGTTTGGTATAAGCACACATTTGAGTTTCTTGTATCAAAAATCTGTGAAAGAAACAAAGATTACAATGAAAGAAAGTACAGATAGGAGTACACTGTTGCCGAATTGCTTGACTGATCCGGCTATAGAAATGACCTTGTCTTCTGCAAAAGAACCATAAACCACCAAACTTATATAAACTGCAGAAAGAATAAATCAAAACAAAAAGTGAAAATTTTTGAGAGATTTATGCACTTACTACACTCTTTAGGATGACATATACACCTCAGTCCAACTCCACAATTTCCATTAGGCTTTTGGCATTCATTGCAGTTATCTGGCACATGATCTGGAATGTCGAAAGATATCCTTGTCCCTAACTCATATTCACTGTAGTCATCATCTTTGGAAGAAATTCTATACACCAGTCTGTAATGCGAACAATTCAAATCCTTTGGATGAAAACCCCTGTCAAGCTTTTCAACGTCGTTGACTAGTAAACATGAATAAGGGGCTTCAAGTTCTTGCTCTTGATTTTGAGAAGAAGCTGCAAAAGCCTTCAAGCGACTGCAGTTACCTATAAAAGATGTCCCTGGATGATTTTTGCTTGAGCAGTTGAAGAGAAGAAGTGAGTTTGGCGTTAGAGGAGTAGGAAAACCAGCTGATAGAAGAGCAGGAGAGATAAAGTGTTGTGAAGAAGAGCAAGAAGGGTGAGAAATGGTTAATGTTTTAGTTGTGTAGTTGACTGAAGAAACTGGAAAAAGTCCAAGAGAGGTTCTGAAGTACAGCTTCTGAGATCTGCATAGCACCAAGTGATTGAAGAGGGATGAAACGGTTGAATTAGAACTGATAAATGGACTCTGAATTGGGATTTTGCCGCATAAGATTGTAGATGTGTGTTGGGACAGACAAGTGATGAAGAAGCGATTGAGGATTAGAAGGAGAGAACCTAAAAATTTGAGTTTCTTGAAGGTATGCATTTCCTTTCCTTTTTCTTTGGTTTGATCTTTCAAATGGTAAAGAAAATTTCTAAGGTTCTTGGGCTTGATAGTCAGAATAGATGATGAAGAATCTACTTTAATCTTTCAAGGGATATTACTTTCTGCCTGGTTTTTTTCATATTCTTGTGGCAACGATATCTTTAAGAATCAAAATAACCATACTTCCATATCTTATCTTTTTCTTTTATTATTATTATTATTATTATTATTTTCTTCCTTTTATTATTCTTTTCTTCTTCTTCTTATTATTATTATTTGGGTATGGAATTTAGAATGCCACAAAAACCTTTTTATTTGCTTCTGCTATTCCACTTTGCCAGTACTTTTACTATCCTTTATTTAGATTCTGTGTGTTTCATCCCTTTCTCTCACTATTCTTAGTAACTTATGATATCTCACTGACTGATGGGTCATGTTTGGTCAGTTCCCATTGTGTCTATTATGAGCCCATATTTTATATATATATCAAAATTTCATTTTTGCATATTATCTTTATTTAGTTATTTGTATGTTTTTATTGAGAAATTATTAAAAATTGAGACAGACAAAGATATAAAATTCTAGACACATAAACGTAAAGGTTTTTTCGCTCCCAATCAATGCATTTTCCATAAATTGAATTTATATTTTCAGCATTAAGTTCACTTGGCACCTCAACTTACCCGTAACGAACACATTGTTGGTCAAGAACATATGTATTCTAATTGTACAGTTGTAAGCAGCTTATGCACATGGACTTATTGAATCATTAAGTAGAAACAATTATGATTGATCAGATAGTCGTGAGCTCATGGACATAATGCACACGAACTTAGTGAATCATTTTGTTTGTCGACAACTGGAAATAATAATGGACACATCAAATCTCACATTAGGTAGTCTGTCTTTTCATTAAAAAAGCAAAATGATGATCATAAAACAAGAAAACATTTCAATGGTACAAGATTTGATGCTGAAATTGCATGGAGAGTCGCAGAAATAAAAATAGCCAGACAGAAACAATTATACATACAAAACTAACATATATAATTAATAATACACACTCACACATATATCATAAGAAACAACCAAATACTCGTTCTTTTTATTATTGTCATTATCTCTAGATCTTATTAGATCATGCAGGTGTTTTGATCTGAACAGATGGGAAACTGAGCACCACAATTTTCTCAATAGCAGCTGAAAATGTGGCAGAATATTCAACATGACTGGGATGGGTTTGGAATGCAGTGTGGTCTTCTTTCTTCTCAAATGTCATTGTGAAGGCATGAGTGAAGCCCTGAGTAAGCATCTCTGGCCCTTCCAAATCCTGTCCCCTGCTAACACAAAATGAAATATGAAGCAGTTGACTTATTTATATGTAATTTATACATATATTGATTGGTATTTAACAGAAAACTCTCCCAGAAAAACTAGCCATTAAGAGGGAAAGAGCCAAAATCTACCTCAGGCTCAAGGTATTTATCCCTGTCAAGCTCTCTATATAACTGATAATGCGACCTTTAGCAAAAAATGATATTGATTAAATGTTCTGTAACCTTGTATAGTATTTATTGATATGAAAATGCATGTTCCAACAAATTAAGAAACCTAATCCTTATCATGTTATTGATATGTAACTATATAGGTTATAGAATAAGCAAGTAACTAAGAACTTACCATTCAAAGGACTTGACAAGATCAATCTCAGAAACAAGCTTCTCCATCCCTTTCATAATCTCCTCCACCACAACACCTTCCTTAAACTTAACAATCACTAAATTCTTGAACCCTGCCATGGTAGCTGGGCTATTGCATACATGAACCAAAAATATGTGACTAAACCCTAGTATATATATACAAGAAAAAAGAAAGCGAGAGACACTTATTGTTCATGTGTCAACTTCCACAGTCCTATCTGTCTGGTGTCCACTTTCATACCCAATGAGACATTTCACACACTCCCTTTATATTGTTAGAAATTTTTTTTTTTAAAAGGACCCTTTCTTGGACAGAATCTGCAGCTTAATATATGGGAATGGTACAATACATTGCATGGAGTATAGACCCACTAGACAGCAACTTCATTGCTCCACCACAGTAAAATTTGTCCTCATCACCATTGTCTTGTAATCTTTGCTTTTGCACATGAAAATGGGGTCCTTTGAATGGGTTAGTGCCATATATAATTTCTTGAAATTTGAATTTTCAGGGGTGAGGTTGGTCCCTTTTATTTTTCATAGATGTTATCATAACATGACAGGCCTTATAATTTTTATTTTTTCTTTTAATTTTTATATCTTTTCCATCCATATGTATAGAATCAAAATAGAGAAGGGTACTTCTGCTTCAACCGTAGCTTTCCCTTCTCCTCTCTGAATTCTAGACTACAATTAATACTCATTGCTGGACTTTTCTCCATGTCGTTCCCATGTGCTCCAAGATTATATTATTGGACTTTATTACATGGATGCATGTCTCTGCTTATCTTTAAGGAATCTTTATTTTAAAGCCTGTTCCAGAAAAGAAATATTATCATTTATATTAATCATGATGTATATATTTTGGGACATTTTTAATTTTCTTTCTTATTTTTCTTTTCAAATTTGATAATAAATGATTATTTAAATTAAAAATTGATCATTATACTTTGGTACAAAGCCGTAAATTTCGAAATTAGGAACTTAAAACGCTAAATTGAAATAGAAAATAGTTATGAATTTGTTTTAAAACATTGCAGGTTCTTGGGTTAAACCTATGGGACCCTCTAGCTTTGCCTATGTTCGTACTCTTTCTTTGAAAAACCCTGGTCAAAGTTAAGAAGCATATTCATTTTCCAATTGAGATGATATTTGATAGTAGGTAATTGCCTTTTACATACCAATTAGATGTCTGATTATTAATTTGCCCACTAATTGCACTCCAAACTTTGTCTAATAGCTTTTGGCTATGACCTTATTAAGGTCCATTCACAAGATTTGTTTAGATTCTCAGCTAAAGTTATTTTGACATTTGCTTTTTAAAACTTTAGAACCAAATTGTTAGAACTTGGCCAATGTTGAATTCAATTGCTTTCAAGTCCCATTTCTTGAAACTTTCCGATACTTTATAAGGGATTTGCCCGTATCCGTTTATTCACTCCATTGTAAATTCGATTAATTTCCGCTCAACTTTGAAGGTGAAGAAGCTGATTTGTAGGAGTTTGTGTTTGCGAAGAATCGAAGCAAATACCTCAAGTTATAGCTATCAACCCGCAATTTCTCTGTTTCAGGTCCCATTTCTTCGAACTTTGTTGACTAATTAACAAAGGGTAGTTGCCCTTTTATGGTAATCCTGAGAGATTAAAAAAATTTGAACTTTCTGAAACTACGCAAACATTGGGGACCATCTTACAAACTTAAAATGGTCTTATATTGAATGTGCTTTTCAGGTATGGATTATCCAATTTATGTATGTATATAAGAAAAAAATGATGTCATTGCTTTTAACCTTGATATTGATGGTGATTTCACTAGTTCGATTTCAGTTAGAGTTGCAAGCTCAACCAGAGACATTGGCAATCCACACTTGTAATGCTCTTTAATAATTCAGTATCTTGTCTACTTATCTACCACATTTTCAAAGCTCTTGTCCACATTTCAAAGCTCTTGTCTACTTATCTACCACATTTTCATTGAATTAGAAAATGTTTTAAATTATTATATTATTCAACATTAAGAAATATTTTGATGCAATGCTAGAAATTCCTAACCTTGCTTCATTGGAGCCGCTTCTAATTTTGCTAGCAAGTTGACAATGTTTACTGTCACTTTTAGTTGGAATTTTACTGCCATTTGGACATAAAAGAAAAGTTCAACAGTTGCAGCTTTTTGACCTAAAGTTAAAGTGTGGTAATTTCCTTAAAATTAGACACAGAAAGAATCTTGTTTAATACCCAAAAGAAGGAAAAGCTTATGATGGCCCTTTCCCACAGGCATAGACTAGCCTGGGTTATGAACAGGAAGCATTCAATTTTTTGCGGGTTAAGTGACTCTCACTCTGTCTGCACCACCCAGAGTAAATCACTGTGCTTTCTTTCTTTTTTTCCTCTCCTCTGATTTGTGTTAGGGTCAACAAATTTAGGTTCTTACTCACAAACTGATACAACATATGATAAAAAGAAAAAGTTATACAATGATAGAAATATATCAATATTTTAAATTATTTTAAAAATCTTTTTTCACCTATCAAATTTTTTACTGAAAAATTTTTATTTATTATTAATGATAAAAATAAGATATGAATAGTCTTGGGTGTAGCATACTCTCTAATAGGATGTGATATATTTCTTATTATAACTCAAGATATAAATGTCTGTTAAGAATTCCGATCATAAATATCAAGTGAGAATTTTAGATATTAATTGTATAGTCAAATGATTTTTAATGACCCTTTGATATTGATTTGAGTAAAGTACTACTACTACTTTAATTTTAAATTTATACTTATATTAGATTGTCCCTTCGTATTTCGGACGATTGTATAATAATTATATTTTTCATTTCAAATGTAAAATATATATGTTAAGTAAATTATAAAAATTCATTTATTTTAGGAAAAAAGTGACTTGAATTATTATATATAAAGTCTAATAGGTATTTGAAGTACTTAATTTTTATTTTTGTAGAAATTTATTTAATTAGAAATATACAATTAAAAACCCCATTAAAACATAATGGTTAATTCACCATTGCATAAACATATTTAAATCTTTTGAAATTGCGCACACTTAAATCGCTGCAAAAATAAACAAAACAAAACTGAGCAGCAAAATATAAAATAAAAATGAAAATGAAAAAAATAAAACTAAGTAAACAAATTAAACAAAGCGACAAAATGTCACAATGTTCTTTTTTCATCGGACAACAAACCAAAAAAAGTTAAAGTAAAGAATTAAATTAATATTTCAACAATAGAAAGAAATTTAAAAATTTTATAAAAAAAAGAAAAATAAAACAGTGAACAAGAAGAGAATCTCGAACTTTCTGTTCATATATGACGATATATGAATATTTAAATTTTTTCAATCAGTAAAAAATAAAATAAAATTTTTAAAAGCTAAAATCATTAATTTCACATCAACCCAATTCTTTGAATTTTAGATTAAAATAAGAAAAATTACATAGATAGCTTTTTTTAATGATAAATTCAATATAATCACACAAATAATAAATTGAATTTGAAGATCTCAAATATTATGGATTTGAAAATATTCAACTTATAATGAGAAGAAAAACTAAACTTATATCCTTATAATTTATCCAAAAACTGAAAAATCGTAATTAAATAAATAAATAAAGAAATAAAAAATAAAAATATTACTCTCCATCTTATTTTATCATTTTTAAATTGTATTTTATAATGTGTGTTTTTGAAACACATGGTTTTTTTCAACACTTTTCAAATTATTAATTTTTTTTAGAAATCAAATTTTAAAATTTTTAAACATATTATATTTAATTTGAAGTTTTCTTTTTAAGATAATATATTATGATTTCATTAAAAAACTTGAAATCAATACAATATTGCAGGTAGGACACATAACTCCTCTCCTCATAAATCAGACATAAAATAAAAACTATTATAACTAAAATAATTAATGTCCGTTGGTCTAACAAAAATTCCTAATCAAAACTAGAAGGTAAACTTGAAAAAACATATAGATCTTTAAAAGTGATTGGTTTAATAAACTCCCAAATCTTTTATGCATGACTTAATTATTCATGAATTAGTTGCTTATGACGAACGTAGAAGATTTAAACCACTAAACCCAATGGAGAAACATGTCGCGTTACCAGACCTCAAAAGACAAAGATCATCGTCTAGTTAAAAATTTTTTCACAAATTGTACATCGGTCCAAATAAAACTCAATAAATGTAAAAAACAAGACAAAACTGCACATAAAATATAAAGATCATAAACTCCACGTAAGATGGAGGCAAAACAAAAAACAATAACATAAACATAAAAAGTATGTTTGATTTCTAAAAAAAAAAATACCATATGTGATTTGAATTTAAAAACGAATGAAAATCTTTATGGATATGTAAAATATGAAATCTAAAAATATAATTGAAATATTTAAATTATTTGAATTATTTATCTCTTTCCTTTTTCCTTTCTTAATTTCTTTCGTTTCACTTTTATTTCAATTTTCTTCCAAATTCAAGAGTAAAAATTGGGCTAAATTTGGAATGGATAGAGAAGAGGATTGACTCCATGCCGAAGGAGGACTTGCGTAGCCATTTCAGGTTTTCGATGATCGAAAAGGCATAGGGACTGGGAGGAAAGTGATAGTTGTGGGTAGATGTGGCTAGCCAAAAAAGATTTCTGGCTGCAGATTTTGGGAACAGTAAATCTATTTGTCGACCTCCTTTCCTGCTAAAAAAAGAAAGAAAAATCTTTGCTGGTTTTAGTGTGTGCTGAGGATCAATATTGTCTTTTTTTTTAATGGCTAAAATAGGGTAAAAAGGACGGAAGGATAAATTAATATAACGGGGGCAAATATTAAAAATATCACAGTGCATTTTTTAAAATATAAGATAAATTTATTATCTATAGCAAACTATAGGGGGAAAATTTTAATTTTTCCTATATATATTATAAAAATACCTCATTTTTATGCATAAATTTTTTTAGAAAAAGATCAAGATTGGATTTGATTTTCTGCATTACATCATTCTAAAACATTATAAAATAAATATTTTACAAATCACTCCTAGATTTAAAAAAAGTGATTAAATCATAGAAGTCCTTTTATCTTTTACCATCAAACTTTCCACCAATTTGAACTTAATTAACATTTATAGGAAATTAATTGGATTGATATTTTTAATTTTTATCGATATTCAAAAAATAAATTTTATCGGTTTCGATATCAATTTAAAATCATAATCAAATCCTGAGTCAATTCATTTGAGTAAATTCAGACGGTTTCGATTTTGGATTTAGGGCATAATATTGTACAACACCTAAAAAGGACCTCGAAATCAAGTTTTATCATGCACCAAAAATCACCTTGCCGACATGGGAACGGCAAAAGCCCCTCGTGTAAGGAATAATTGGGTTGAGTACACGTCATATCTGACAGGGGCAGTGTGCCCTAAAACATTGAACAATAAGTTTGATTTGGTACAGTCAAAATTCAAAAAGAGAGAGAGAAAGAGAGGTCAGTGGGGATGTACGTATAGATAGTGTTTCTAGGGTTTTGCGTAGTCGAGATTTTTTGGACACATTGGTTATGGACAATACGCTTCAGGACACTGCCTCCACCTGCAACCCCACGTTTGCTTTCTTTGGTCAATACAACGCCAACCCACACAATAATACCTTTCTTTTCCCTTGAAAATCAAACATAACTAATGCGTTTAAAATGACGTTTCATTTGTTGTGTGCCATTCTCCGTTTCTAATTGGGAATCATCCAAATGAATTCATTTGGGTCGGATTCAAATAGTTATTTTAAAAATTTACTTATCGATCCGTTTCAGTATATCAACTGCGTAGTTATCCATTTTTTATTTGGTTACCATATATAATCAATAGAATTTATTTTAAACTAAGATAATTTCTTAGTTTAAAATAACTGAATTTAAACCGAACCGAATCAATTTAATTCAGTTTGAATTAGTTATTGTACCATTTGTTTCAGATTTGGATACCATAAAATATACTCAGATATTAATTCGGTTTGGTTCAATTTGGTTAACTCAATGCACCTCCCTACTTATAGTTTTTGGTTGCCACTCTCATGTCTATATCTCGAGCGGGACCTAAGCAATTTACTTTTCAATTAGCCCAAATCCAGTTTAGCTCGAAACAAATTGTACGAGTCTGGCTCGAACTCATAGGAAGATCACCGTGGGCTTTGGCAAGTATCCGCAAGCTTTGTCCTGTCATTCTCTGTCTAAGCTTGGCCCAACTAGAGCCGAATTTATTGTGGAATCCGCCTAAGCAAGGGTCAGGCTACTAAAAAGGATTGCTTAGACCAGAATTTATTTACTTTTTAACAGTAGAATTAAACGGGCCGGACAGGTACCGAGGCCCATGATTAGGTGTTCTTGCCACAAAATAAATATTCAGATGGGTCAATGGGCCCTTGGCCCAATGATAGAAATAATCAGCCATTTCAAGAAAAGTATTTATAGCGAGATTTCTATTTTATCGGAAAGACAATTTAGTTTAATTTGACGTCGTTTTAGTAGCAGCCAAATATATATATACATATTTTTTGTGATTAAGCACGAGTATATCACAACCGATTGAGTTAGAAGTGACGTTGGCGCAACAGTAGGGGATAGATCACTTCCAACAAGCGTTTGCTCTGGCTATGAACATCGAACTTTCAAATTTACCAAAAAGAGAAGAGTGCCTAACCTATCAGCCAAACTTTCTTTGCTTTTTTTTTTTTGAATTTTCTTTTAAATTTGTTGGCTCAAGGTCACATGCCCAAAGGATTTTGATAAAAAATAAAATAAATAAATTTAATATTATTTGTTTGTTAAAGTAAATTCTGCAGATTCTCTAATATTGAAGAAGTGAAAATTTTGTCCTAATTACTCGAAAGTGATTATTGAATATCTTTTAAGATTGTTAAAGAATTATTGGTTAACAAAACTAGTAAATAAGGTCTATTAGATTTCTAAATCCAAACCATCAGTTACACTCACAACCTAACTTGCACATACTAAATAAAAAAATTTGATCTCTTAAAAAAAAATACCAAATCATAATATTGCAACAACCTAACAGATCAAAATCAAGCTAAAAAAAATTAGATACTTCAACACCCTTCTTCGCTAAAGAATAGCAATTTTATTCTAAAATACCCTTATATTCCTGATGAGGATAAGCAAAACTACGCCAACTTTATCACAGATCTAAGACAAGCAGTTGGCTCCAGCGGTTTAAGCCATGACTCCTCCATATTTCACGTCAAACAGCTTCGTCGCGTCCTCCTTAGTAACCCTGTGCCGCATTCCAACCTTTGACTTGCATCTGCGGCGACCAACGCGATAGCTTGAACGCTCCAGAACGACATAGAAATCTATGCCGTAAATACCGGTAGAAGGGTCGTACCTGCAAAGAAATAAAAATAAGATCAGCTTCATCACACAAGATTGAACTAGAATGAGAATAATAATAATAATAAATCGAATGATTTCACTTTCAAGGTAGCAATGATCCTGCCCTGATAATTTAGAATATGGAACACAATTAGTTAGCAATGCTTGCCAGGTGCATTTGTGTAATGCAAATGGATGATAGTACTACTACAAGGTAAAGCATATAACAATAGATATAACAACATCAAAGCATATATCCTAATTCCCAATTCAACCAAAGATTGATTTTGCTGTCTCCGATAAAGCTTTTGCATTTAATTACATGGAATCTACAGTCAACATAATCACAAACAAACAAGACTCACTTGATGCCAAGATCAATGTGCTCCTGGATTCCAAATCCAAAGCAACCAGTGTCACTGAAGTTTTTCTCAACAGCTCGTATTCCTTCACTTTCAAACCACTTTCAAGCAGCTGCATAGCTTTGTCCCCCCTCACGGTCACATAGCAGGCAATCTTTTCATTACGCCTGATACCGAAAGATCGAACAGTGTACCTAGCTGCTTATATCCAATATCAACAAACAACATTCTACATTAAAATTACGACACAATATAGCAAAATTGACAAAGACGCTGCGTGAAAAAAATTAACAAAGACACTGCTGAGCCTTATACCCTTAGAGAAGACAGGAGTCTGACCGCTAAGTTGCTCGAGCACCTAAAGGCAAAATCAATGGATGGATATTTCAGATCAGGGCAACGATAACCTAAAAAAAAGCAGAAATAGGAGATATTAAAAAGAAGGTTACAAAATACCTTAGCAACACGAGTCAGCCTATCACGCTTTCTTCGACGGAGATATTTAGTAACAGAATAAGCAGACACATAATAATTCAGTAAACATGGATGACATAAGATTTACGAGTTGAAATGCAGGAAGAGAAACAGCGGCAGAGATCAAAGAGATACCATTTCTGTTATTATTTGAAGGAGATCCTTGTAGACAGAGAAGCGGAGGCTGGAGAGAACGTTCAATTTGAGGTATTAGGGTTATCTTGTAAACAATGGGATGAAGAGCTTGGGTTTTGTAACTGTATTTATAGATCAGTTTGAGTGACGCCCATTGACAATTCTATCCTTCAGTGTCATATTTATAGCCAATGCCATATTTATCTTTTGAAGATCTTTGATTCCTTAATAAGACATCTAGGGTTTTCCTTCTTTTCGTAAAATTTTCAAAATCATTTTTCAAGGCTTCAACTTCCTTTCTCAAATATTCATTTTCAAAGGTGAACTTACTGCAATTTTCTTTTGAATAATCCAATTTTAATTTTTGATCCAAGCAAGTCTTAACACTAGCATACAGATTCAATGTGCATTCTTTACTTTCTTTCAAAACTTCAATTTCTTGTAAGAGATTTTTGCAAGTAATTTCTTTTAAAAAGACATCTCTTAAAATATCACATTCAAGTTTAATCTTTTTGAAATCTTTCCTCAAGCAATTATATATTTTGCAAGTATCTCTAAAGTTTGAGTAAAGTTCCTTAAAATCATTTTCAAGTTCATTATAGCTCATAGGTTTAGAATCACTTACCTCACTTTAATTTGCTTTACTGCATTCAGCTTTAGCAGGTGAAATTAGCTTACTACTTTCATCCGATTCTTGATCACTTATAGCCATCAAGCAAATGTTTGCTACTTCAGCTCCTTCATCATTGGAATTTGAGTCATCATTGTCACTCCAGGTTGCAACCATAGCTTGCTTTGGTTTGTGCTTTTTAAATTTCTTCTTAAGCTTTGGACAATTTAGTTTGATGTGTCTAGATTTTTCACATTCAAAGCATATGGTTTCAATTGGATCTTTCTTTCTCTGATTTTCTATCTTTGGTGAAGGTGTTTTCTTGTCAAATTTCTTGTATCTTGTTCCACCTTCCTTTAACATCCTTTTGAACTTTCTTGCCATGAGTGCCATGTCATCACTATTAGCATCACTAGAGCTTTCATCACTTGTGACAACTTTAAGGGCTATACCTTTCTTCTTTTTATCTTCAACCTTTTCAACATTACTATTCATCATCATTTTATGTGCAAGGAGTGAACCGATCAACTCATCATAGGTGAGCTTTTTGAAATCCTTTACTTCAAACAAAATAGTCACTTTAGATTCCTATCTATCCGGTAGAGATCGAAGAATTTTCTTTGTGAGCTCTTCTTCCGAGATAGATTTGCCAAGTACATTCAAAGAATTAACAATGTTAGTAAATCTAGTATTCGTATCAGCAATAGTTTCATCATTTTTCATGGAAAACATTTCATAATCTCTCCACAATAGATTTATCTTTGATTCTTTGATATGGCTAGTTCCCTCATATGTGACTTATAGCTTTTTCCATACTTCCTTAGTCGAGGCACAACCTGAAACTTTGTTATATTCATTAACATCTAAAGAACAATGTAAAATATTAATAGCTTTAGCATTTAAAGTAATACTTTTCCAATCATTGTCCGTGTATTCTTCTTCAAACTTCTCACTAGTAACACCATCAACAACTTTCTTAGGAATTTGAGGACCATTTAAAATAATTTTCCGACAATCAATATCAACAGATTGCACAAAATTTTTTATCCTAGTTTTCCAATAAGAATAATTTGTACCATTAAACAAAGGAGGTCTAGTGATAGAGTGACCTTTAGAAGGTCCAACTATACTAAGGGTAGACAATAAAGCCATGAGATCTCTCTAAGGTGGTCACACCTTATAAATCAAGAGCCAATGCTCTGATATCAGATTGTAGGTCCCAATAGGCTATGCATAAGAGGGGGGGGTGAATTGTGTTGTATAAAAAATTTAGAATTTAAAGACCTTTTTAAAACACAGTAGAAGCACAAAAGTATTTAGATAATTTTACTATATAACTCACATAAGCAAAATATCATCTATAATACTTAATTAATCAACAGGTCTAAAAATAGCTCACTAAACTAGGCGACTTTGTAACTCAGGAGCGATTTTAGTTTGAAGCAATATTCATGAATCAATTCAGATCATAGAATGAGCAAGTTAACAACATGTCATTATATTTAAAGTGTGTGAGTGTGAAGAGACAAGCAATATCATAAAGAGAAAAATAATAGGAGAAAATCAAACACCAAGAATTATAGTGGTTCGGCACTTTTCATGCCTACATCCACTCCTCAAGAAACCATATTGAGATCCTCCACTATTTAACTCTTTTCAAGGGCAAGAGTAAAGCTTATTACAATGAAAATAGTCCTAACACTTAGCACTACCCATGTCCCACAAGTTTTTGCAAAGAACTTGTAAACTTACCTTCTAGTTTTTGTTAAAGAACTAGAAAACTTAATCCCACTAGTTTTTCTAAAGAACTAGAAAACTTAACTTGTTTTTGTAAAGAACAAGCAAAACTTAACTTCTAGTTTTTGTCAAAGAACTAGAAAACTTAGACCTAGTTTTTCTAAAGAACTAGAAAACTTACAAAACTTACGCTCACACAAGACGAGTGCTTGAAAACCCTTACAAATAAGCTTTACACAAAGCATTCAATTATAGATTTTAAGATTTAAAAAGTTCTAATCTATTCTAGATCTACAAAACCTATAATAGATAGAATGATATGTCAAATTAAGCCTAGGAAAGAGATTTTTATAAATAAAACATATGAGTTTTGAAAGTCTCTCTCTAAAGATTGATTTTAACCTTCTCTTAGAATTTATGCAATGAAAGCATGAAGAAGAAGGATTCCAATATGTGAGACTTTATAACATAAAAACACAAGATTAGTTTGTCTCTCATAAAAATCAGTTTTCTCTTCTCTTTAGAAAATAACCGTGAAACTAGGAAGAAGAAGAAGAAGAATGAGAGAATTTATAATATAAAAGATAGAAGATTAGTCTTTGCTCTCATACCTTTAGAAATTTTTGCCAAGCCTCAATTTATAGAAGAAGTAGGGGTTGCTTGGTGGCAGGTTTGAAAAAGAAGGAAAGTCTTTTTGAAATATTATTTCCAAAAGAGAATTTTAAATCAAAGATTATTTTAAAAAAATCTTTTTAAATCACATTTTGAAAAATTCAAATCCTGAAATATATTTTGTGAAATAAAATATTCCCTCTAAGATTTTCAAATATTTGTTTAAGGAAATCAACCCATTTAGAAAATGTATTTTGAAAATTGAAGAAGATATTTATATACATTTTTAATATGGCATGATCTTCTTTCTATTTTGACAAGATACCAAATAACCCTAAGATACCCAAAGACACTAACCAAATCTTCAATTTTTTAAGAGTGTCTTAAATCTTGATCTTCCATAGGATTCATTAGATCTTCACTTGATGATTTTTCCATTTAAATACCTACAAAAGACTTTAGCACAATCTACAAAATAATTCATTCAATTTATTATTTTTGTTAATCATCAAAATAAAGTATTGTAATAACCTTGAGCCAACATTATGGGTGTTAAGCTAGGCTAAAAATTTAAATCTAGTTATGGGAACTATTTATTAAATTAATGTGTCCAAGAATCGTTTGATTTATTTTTATTTATGCCTACGGGTTCCTGATTTAATATGTTTAATCTTAATGCTTGTAGATTTGTTGGGCCCCATATTTGCATGATATTTAGACCAACTTGTATGGTTGAAAAATTGATTTGTTAGTCGGACCGCACATATTAAACTTAGAAAAATAGACCTAGATAGGCTGGATTTCTTTGAGGACCAAAAGATTAACACCTACTTAATGAGTTTCAATCAATCTAGCACCACGAAAGTAGGTATCATTTTGATTCTAACACGTCCATTTAGCCTTGGAAGAGGAACTTGGATATTTTAGGTTAGTCCTCCTTCAGAAACAGGCATAGACCATTAAATCAACCATTCACGGTACTTATTAAACTCATAAATATCCCATAGCTAGATTAAGTTAATATTTGACTATTTAAATCCTTAAATATTGTTAGCTTTAATCATTTGTTTTAATTTGTATTTATTTAGATTTTATTGTAATTATTTATTGTTTGCCGAAATATTAATTTACGGTCGTCCTAATAATTGCTAAACACAAAAATTAGTAATCTATTCCCCAATCCCTGTGGATTCGACAACCTTTTTCTCTATATTACTTATACGGGCCGTGCACTTGCGGAATATGCATTCGTTGCCCATCATGTTTTTGGCACCATTGTCGGGGATTGGTGCCTTGAATAGATATTAATTTAATTGTGAGACAATTAATTACGAAATTTTATTTTTATTATTTTAAAAATATATATATATATAAAACTAAGAAAAAAATAAATAAGGAAAAAGGAAAAGATTTTTTTGTTTCACAGCAACTGATTAATATTTTCTTTTCTTCTTTCTTTGCTGTTTCAGTAGTCATTTTTTATCTTAATTTTTATTTATTTATTTATTTTTTATTTCCTTTTTCTTTTAGTTAACTGGTATAATTAATTTTTTAAAAAAAATTTTCGTTTCATAGTAACTGTTTCAGTTAGTCATTTTCTACTTTTTTTTTGTTTTCTTTTCCTTTTTCAAATTTTATCTTAATTTTTATTTGTATTTTCTTTTAGTTAATTGGTTTAATTAATTTTTGAAAAAAAATTATTTAATAAAAATAAAAAGTAATAAAAAAATTAATTTTTAAAAATAAATAAAAAAATATAAAAAAATAATAATAATAAAAATTTTTATTTTGAATATTTCGGATTATCTTCTTTTTATTGTTTTAGCAAGCTAACCTTTTATGCTAAGATCTAAAAGTGCAGAATTAATACCTCTCGATCTTGAGATTGAAAGGACAGCTCGCGCTCTAAGGAGAGAAAATCCAATATATCAAAGGAGAATACGGAGTCTGATAACCAAGAGGTGAGGAAGTTTGGAACCAGCGTTAGAAGGCAACAGACTGGCAGACCCGCCACAAATTCCTGTTTAGGATCAGACTGAAGAGGAAGTTCCAAACAGAAATCGATAGTTGGACGTGATGGCCGAAGAAAGAACCTTATGGGAATTAAATATTCCAAATCTAGATGGAGCACAACCAGCTGTAGTAAGACCACCTATAGCTGCAAATAATTTTGAAATTAAGCCGTCCTTAATTTCTATGGTACAACAGTCGCAAGTTGTTGGGCTACCAGATGAAGATCCTAATGTTCACATTGCAACATTTTTGGAGACTTGTGACACTTTGAAAATAAATGGTGCATCAAACAAAGCAATTCGATTGAGGCTATTTCCATTTTCATTACGGGATAGAGCAAAACTTTGGTTACATTCTATGCTCGTAAGATCATTCACCACCTAGGATGAATTGAGTCGAGCCTTTCTGCAAAAATATTTCCCACCTAGCAAGACTACAAGGTTAAGGAAGGAAATATCCAATTTTCAGAAAAAGGAAGATGAAACTTTGTATAAAGCCTAGGAAAGATTCAAAGATCTTCAACGAAAATTCCCGCACCATGGATTTGAAAAGTCAGCTTTGGTTCAATAGTTTTATGATGGAGTCGCACCAACCACATTAAGTGCCTTGGATGCTGCAGTGGCTGGATCATTTTTGAAAAAGTGAATTTTAGAAGCATACAGCTTGTTGGAAGAAATGGCAGCTAGCAGTTATAGATGGAATGAAGAAAGGAGTGCATCACGGAAGGTAGCAGGAGTCTTGTAAGTGGATGGATTGACACTATCATTAGCTAGGATGCATTGGCCAATAAGTTTGACAATCTTAATGTAAATGCAGTGGCAATGCCACAAACAGGATGTGAAGCCTATGGAAATTTTGATCATGCAAATGGAGAATGTCAATTTGGAATGACTGAAAGTACAGTGGAGAAAGCCAACTATGTTCACAATAATTTCCAATCAAGGCCATTTTCAAACACTTTTACACAAGAGTGGAAAAATCACCCAAATTTTTCTTGGTCCAACCAGCAAAATCAAACTTTTAGACAAAATCCAACCCCTAACCAACGACCACCACCACCTGGATTTCAGAAACCAAACCCATCATAATTCCGACAACCTTACCAAAATCAACTGTCAAACCTTGAATCCTTACTCCAAAGTTTTATGTAAACCCAAAAAGCAATAAATGATGGTCAGAGTCAGAACATCAAACAGTTGTGTGATAAGGTGGATGAGCTACTTGCTCATCAGAAGGTTACAAATAATCTAGTTGTACAACTAGCTGGCTCCTCTAATTCTAAAGCTTACAAAAAACTTCCCGATCAACCAATTCCTAACCGAAAAGAGCAAATGAATGTAGTAACTCTAAGGAGCAGTAGAATTTTGGAAGATCCGAACCCAAAACCGTGCAGAGAAGCAAGTGGAGAAAGAAGTAGTAGACTTAAAGGGAGAATCTGAGCTAACATTGGGAGATAAGAAGAAGGAAGAAGAAATAAAGAGATTCAAGAAGGAAGATATACAAAGAAGAATGAAAGCCTTAGAACCACCACTTTCTTTTCCTCAAAGGCTGAGACAAGCACAACCAGACAAGAAATTAGGAAGATTTTTAGACATGCTGAAATAGATCTCTATCAATATGCCCTTCATAGAAGTTATATCTCAGATGTCATCCTATGTAAAATTCCTGAAGGAGATATTGCCAAAGAAGAAAATGTTCGAAGCTTATGAAACAATGGCTCTGACTGAGGATTGTATCGCACTAATCCAGAATAAACTACCTCCTAAACTTAAGGACCCTGGAAGTTTTTCCATTCCTTATGAGGTTGGCATTATGAAGATCAATAAGGCGCTTTGCGATCTTGGAGCCAATGTCAGTTTGATGCCGCATTCTATCTTCGAGAAGATGGATGTAGGAGAACTCAAGCCAACTCATGTGATCTTACAACTGGCAGACCGATCCATCAAATATGCCATTGGGATAGTAGAAGATGTACTAGTAAAAGTTAGGAAATTCTACATTCTAGTTGATTTTGTGATATTGGAGATGGATGAAGATGCACATGTGCCTATTATTCTTGGCCAACCCTATTTGGCCATTGTAGGAGCACTCATTGATGTGAAAGAAGGAAAGCTCACTCTGAAGATTGGTGATGAAGAAGTAGTATTCAATTTATTTAAAGCTAAGAAATGTCCTACCAGTGTTTCAGAATGCCTTCGAATCGATGTGGTAGATAAAGTAGTTAAAGAGATGTCTATAAATGAGAGTCATTCTAATCCATTGGCAGCTTGTCTTGTGAATGCCAAAGGAACTTTAGGAACAACACATGAAGTGCAAAGCTACAAGAAAATGATGGAGCAAAAGCCCCCACTATCCTTCTCAGAAAGTTCAAAATTTGAAGAATTGGATAATCATGATAAAGGAGAACATTCTGTCCTAAACCCATCTCTAAAAGAGGAGGACGCACCACAGGTAGATCTTAAACCTTTACCTCCTGAATTAAGGTACGCTTTTCTTGGTGCTAACTCTACTTATCTTGTAATAGTTAATTCTGCTTTGACTATTGATTAAGAAAGTAAATTGTTGAACTTGCTTAGGGAAAATAGAAGGATTTAAGGATACAGTATTCATGATCTTAAAGGAATTAATCCTTCAATATGCATGCATAGGATTATGTTTGATGAAGGTATCAAACCTTCCATTGAGCTTTAAAGAAAATTGAATCCTAACATGAAAGAGATAGTGAAGAAAGAGATAACCAAGTTGCTTGATGCATGAGTCATATACCCAATTTCAGATAGCACCTGGGTTAGTCCCATTCATGTAGTACCAAATAAAGGAGGGATTACAGTAATTAAGGGAGAAAATAATGAAACATTAGCTACTCGGACTGTTACGGGTTGGAGGATGTGTGTCGATTATAGGAAATTGAATAGTCCTACCCGTAAAGATCATTTTCCCTTACCTCACATTGATGAGATTTTAGAAAGATTAGCAAGTCATTCATATTTCTGTTATTTAGATGGTTTCTCAGGATTTTACCAAATATGCATACATCCTCAAGATCAGGAGAAAACCACTTTCATATACCCTTATGGCACATTTGCATTTAGACGCATGCCTTTCGGATTATGTAATGCACTAGCAACATTCCAAAGATGCAAGATGGCTATATTTTCTGATTTTATTGAAGAAATAATGGAAGTCTTTATGGATGATTTTTCTGTCTATGAAAATTCTTTTGATTCTTGTTTGGCTAATCTCTCTAAAGTTTTGAAGCGTTGTAATAAAGTTAACCTTGTCCTAAACTGGGAAAAATGCCATTTCATGGTTTAAGAAGGTGTAGTCCTTGGACATATTATTTCAGAAAGAGGGATTGAAGTAGACAAGGAAAAAGTGGAAATTATTGAGAAAATGCCACCTCCATCACCAGTAAAAGAAATTAGAAGTTTTCTTGGACATGCAGGATTTTACCGCTGATTCATTAAAGATTTTTCCAAAATTTCTAAACCTTTGTGTAATTTATTAGCAAAAGATGTCACATTCGATTTTGATAAGGAATGTCTGAGTTCATTTTGCAGGTTGAAGGAAGCTTTGATATTTGCTCTAGTTGTTCAACCCCCTGATTGGAATTTGCCTTTTGAACTTCTGTGTGATGCAAGTGGCTATGCAATATGAGCAGTCTTAGGGCAAAGAAAAGACAAAAAACCTTGTGTCATTTACTATGCTACTTATTTGGATCAAAAGTCACTATTTTCACGGATCATGCAGCCATTAGGTACCTGATGAGTAAGAAAGAAGCAAAATTGAGATTGATTCATTGGTTTTTACAACTGTTCAATTTCGAGATCAAAGATAAAAAGGTGCAGATAATGTCGTCGCAGATCACCTATCAATGGTCAGAAGAGATGGCAACATCGGGGATGATTCTGGTCTACCGATTGATGACACATTTCCCGGAGAGCATATTTACACTATTAAAGACTATAAGGTGCCTTGGTTCGCAGATTATGTCAATTACCTTGTCTGTAAGGTTATTCCACCCAATATGAGTTACAATCAAAGAAAAAAATTCTTAGCCAAAGTGAAAAATTATTATTGGGAGGAACCATTGTTGTATAAGAAATGTGGAGATGGAATTATCAAACGATGCCTACTCGAGGAAGAAATTTAAGAAGTTTTGTCTCACTGCCATTCTTCGCCTTATGGAGGTCATTTTGGAACGATAAGGACAGCCACAAAAATACTGCAAGCAGGTTTCTTCTGGCCTACACTTTTTAAAGATACTAAAAATTTTATGATTTCTTATGACAGGTGCCAGAGAATTAGGAATGTATCAAGAAGAGATGAAATGCTACTCCATGGGATTTTTGAAGTCGAAATATTTGATGTTTGGAGAATAGACTTTATAGGACCTTTCCCATTGTCTTACTCAAACAAGTACATTTTATTGACAGTCGATTATGTTTCTAAGTGGGTAGTGGCAGTTCCTACTCCAACCAACGATGCAAGAGTGGTGATCAAATTTTTGAAGAAATTTGTGTTGACCAGATATGGGGCACCCCGAGTTCTCATCAGTGATGGAGGAATTCATTTTTGCAATCGGAGCCTGGAAACACTTCTGAAAAAATATGGAGTCACCCGCAAAGTATCAACTCCTTATCACCTGCAAACCAGTGGACAAGTCGAAATTTCCTATTAGGAAATTAAGGGTATTTTGCATAAAATAGTAAATAATCCAAGGAAGGACTGGGCAATTAAGCTAGATGATGCTCTTTGGGCCTATTGAACTGCTTATAAGACCCTGATTGGAATGTCACCCTTTAGACTAGTGTTCGAAAAATCATGCCACCTATCGGTAGAATTGGAATACAAGGCCTTTTGGGCGATCAAAAAATTAAACGTTGATTTGAAGGCAGCTGGAGATCGTAGATTGTTGCAGCTCGACAAACTTGAAGAATTGAGACTGGATTCCTATGAAAATGCCAAAATCTACAAAGAAAGGACGAAGGCGTGGCACGATAAGCACATTCGAAGGAAAGAATTCAAGAAAGGGGATCCTGTGTTGCTTTTTAATCCCCGCTTGAAACTCTTTCTGAGAAAATTAAAATCTCATTGGTCTGGACCCTTTCGTGTAATAAAGGCGTTTCCTCATGGAGCAGTCGAAATTCAAGGTGAATTTTTGAAACCTTTCAAAGTCAATGGTTAGCGCTTAAAGCCATACCTAATTGACGAAGGTATACCACAAGGAGTAAAACACTCCTTGACAGAGCCACCAGGTTGATCTAAAAAAAATTGCAAGGTCAAGCTAAGGACCTAAAATTAGCGCTTATTGGGAGGCAAGCCAAATATTTTTATTTTTTGTGTTTGTTTATTTTTATTTCTTTTTTTTTTATCGCTAATTTCACCTTGTTTTATTTTATGTTTTATTATTTTAACACAACTTCTCTTATTTACTTTTCTTTTTGGTATTCTCAAAAATTAAAAAAAAAGGGGGAAGAAGGACAATTTTTTTTTATTGCAGGCACAAAGGAGAATCAAGATGATCATTCCACAGCCCCTCTCTCCTTTGTTAGCAGAGGCAGGCGCGAATGACACTCAAGATCATCATTTCACAGCCCATCTCAAGAGGCAAACACAAATGACAACCAAAAGGACCATTTCACAGGTCATCTCTCACTCCACTACTAGAGGCGGTCAAGTCACTGTCCATAACTTTCTAGGTGCACAAATTTTCTAACTTTTTCCTTTATAGCTGTCCAACTATTCAGTTTGTTTTATCCTATAGCCACACGTGTTACACATGCAACTACATATGCTTTTGCATCATTTTGAGTCTCATTTGGTTGACGATTTCTAGTCTATTTTGTGTGCTGTCACTTTCATGTCTTTTCTTTTATTTCGGATATTGCACCCATTTTCTCATTTTCCTTATTTTGTCTCTGATTGGTTTGGACTTTTTACTTCTACTATTTCAGTGTTTTGATTTTGTGACATTGTTATGGATGTTGGAATACCCATTATAACTATTAATTTACTTCACTTGCTCTTCTCCACTTGTATCGTTTTGCACATTCTAATAGTCTTACAGGTACATGCTCAGTAATTAAGTGTGGGAGATGCCTTCTTTCTAGTGATATTCTTCTCACCCTTGCTCTTTTCTTTTCATTAACATTGAGGACAACATTCAGATTAAGTGTGGGAGGGCAACAATCAATTCATTTTTATGAAATGACCTTTAGAAAGAGCATTCCATAGGTCATTTGGGTCTGCATTTACTGTTCTAATATTTTGTATATATTTTGCAACATCCATGAAATCCCACTCATGTTTCAAAATAAAGGTTTTCATGCATTTTTGCTAGTGGATTTAATGATACATATAATTTCTTTTTGCATAAATCGATTTTCAAAAAGCAGCTCAATTTTACTCTTAATGTTGAATTTCTTGGTTTCCTTTAGTAATGAGATTTGATTAATTTCCAGACTTTAATTTCTCAATTAAGTGAAAGATCTTTCTTTTGGTAATTGAACCTTACAACTTGAATTTGTAATTACCTTCATGATTATAGGATTAGATGCAATTTAGGTAGAATAAAGATATGTCTAAAGAGACTTATGTGCAGACGATGTTAGACAACAAATCCTAGAACATTCTTTCTAAAACTTTTGAAGCGAAATTTAAAGACTACACACTTCTAGGAACATGATCTAGGCATTTCTTTGGATTAACCACACTATTTCCACCATACCTTACCTTTTAAAAATTCAACCCTTGCTAGCCCTTTTGAGCCTATAAAATGTCCAGTTTTCTTTCTTTTAAACTCTTGTTTAAAACCAAGACTAAAAAGCCTTTTAACTACCCACTTAGAGAAAATTAATCCTTAGATTTTAAGCAGAGGTTTGAAAAAACTGAACACTACATTATGAGAGCAATTTTCTCTCTAGAAAGCTTACACGTAGCCCATTGGAAGAAAAAGAAATTTTTAATAGAGAAGAATTGAGACTGTAAGCATCCATTTGTTAGAAATATTACAAAAGATGTACCAGTGTTATAACAAGTGGCATGCTGAATTTCAAGCTAAAAAAGAAAAAAAGAAAAAAACATTGAAAAAAGACAAAGAAGTACCATTAACAGTTCTCCATAATTATCTTTTTCTTTTCCAAAGTATCTCCCTAAAAAAGAAAAAAAAAAGAAAAATTTTTATATATATAAAATAAAAATTTTACACATGTGTAGAATTTAATAAGGGGAGAAAAGAAGAGAAGAAAGAAAGGAAAGAAAAAGAAACTTGTTGGTACCCAATAGAAAAGCTCTCACGAATTGCAAAAGTTTAAATTTCTCTAACCTCCAAGTGTTAAAATCAAAAGGATATTTTCTCAATTTGAGCCTTCTATAGACCTATCTTTCATTAAACCATGTTATCCATTTTACCCCGATATAACCCTGAAAAGACCTGTTGATTCCTTAAAGTTGTGCATTCTTCATTAGTGGAGAAAGGATTAAAAATTTTGCATATGGGATTTGTGAGAACTTATGAGATAAAAATGCATTCATCTATCTATATGTCTAATGCACATTTCTTCTCTTAAAATATATCTGAGTTTGCCTATCTTCATTTGAGTCTGTATGATTGAAGTAATAACAAAAACTTGTTGAAGGGAACATGACCCTATTTGAATGGTCAATTGCTTGTTTGAGGAAAGAGTCATATGATTTATTAAGTCTTATGAAATAGAATTCCCTGAAATTTATATATAAAGGTAAGTTTGAGCTGAATTTTGTTCATTGCATGAAAAATATTTTCCACTGCTTGAGGACAAGCAACAGTCTAAGTGTGGGAGATTTTGATAAGTCACAAAAATACATATGGTTTTATATATATTTTATTATTTCAATTATATTTTGAACTACCTTTATTAATAAATTAGTCTCATTATTAGTAGATTTCTCTATTTTTCATCTTTACCACGAGCTGAACTAATTCCTATTATTTTAGGTAAAGAGGTTAAAGGAAATAAACTTTGTTTGATAATTCTACATTAATTTAGTTTATATTCCTAGAGTGACCTTAAGAATGATCACTCAATGTGTCACTTGAAATCCTTGAAATGACCTTAAAAACGATCGTTCGATATGTCATATGAAATTTTTACTCTTGAAATGACCTTTGGGATGATCATTCAACATGTCATTTGGAACTGAAAAATCAGATTTCTACATGGCTAACAATGTCGTTGCATAGCTATAACTAAGTCCTTCATTGCAACAACTTTGGCCCATTTGGTTAGGTACACATCTTGAGTTTCAAATACTGTCTAGTTCAATTATATTTTTGAAACTCCTTGATTGATTATGTAACACCCCCTCTCCGATCCTGCAGGAAAAACAGGGGATGTCACATTTTGTGCCGAAGGTACATAGATGCTTGCTTATTAGCAAAAAACTAGTATCAAACAAAAATATAATGTAGTAATTAAAAAAATTTAGTTTATAATTCTTTTTAAAACGTATAACGGAAGTCTTAGTAATAGAACGTGTTTAAACAATTCAATTATAAAATTTTAAAAAGATGTAAACTTTGAAAAACAATAGTGGTAACCCATCAAACATTTTGAAACAGTTTAGGTGAACCTTATAGAAAACTGCAAGGGTTCCCTTTGAAACTAAGACTTAAGAAATGATTTAAACCTGTTAATACAAATTAAAAAATAATAAATTTTTCAAAGTATCTTCTTAATAAACAACCAATAACCAGGTTCAATAAAATAAATCCTCCAAAGGAATCAACCTCAAAATTAAAAATATAAATCAAACATAATAAGTCCAAATCTCTAAATCAAAGTCTAAACGAAATTAAAAAAAATCTTTAAAATGTTTAAAGAAAAGAAAATAGATGCACTTTGGAGAATAAATTTACACGTCCCACATAAATAACTAAAATCCTCATTATTTCAAATCTAACACATGCCACGAGTCTGCAGTAAAGACTCATACTCTAGGCTGGAAGCAGAAGTCTCTCTCTGGATACAGGTACTCAAGATCCACAGTAAAATGAATCTTCAACCTATGCGAATTAAAAACATCGTGCTGAGTATGAAACTCAGTGGTACTCAACAATTATATGAAAAAACTTAAGTATGGTCCATTGAAACCATACTAACCACACCCAAATAACATATATATTAACATTTGACTTTTATAATACACACTACCATGTTCATATTTGATACAAGTAATAACCACATTTACTTGAACTCCTAGACATTAACATCAAACATAACATAGCAACTTGCTCCGCAAGAAATCTCGTATATGTGTCAATTAAGGTAACTAATAACACAACATTCGTAGTATAAGATTCACATGGTAATTTTCTGTACAAGTAAGCATATAATAATATTAACACAAGTAGCTTACTTCACATGCAAACCTATATCAAAATCCAATATTAAATAGCAAAATAATTTATCATATGTCATCAATTTGTAGGTAACATTTACTACAAGTACTGAGACAATACCTTCGTGTTAACAATATCTTATCCATTAATCCAAATAGTTTGGGCCTTAACAGTGACTTAGAAGAAACAAAAGTAGAACAAATAACAGAACGGTGTTTGATAGTAGTCAGACTAGTACTGGCTAGTTAGCCTTTTAAACAGCAAACTTAAAAGCCTTCAGATACAGAGTCAGTAGAGTGTGTCCACTCATCCTGAAGACATCCACGTGTCTGGCATATGATCATAGCGCAATCCAAATCTAATTTCATAGCATGCTTTATTTTCAGAAATAGATAACCATGTCCTTGCAGCTACTCAACAAAGATCAGAGTAAGAGCCTAGCAGTTTCATTTTAATCAATTCAATTTATTTTCATTTCCAAATAATAACCATATTATCCAACATCAAACAATATTCAAACAATTAAGCGTACCTGGTTGTATCCCATGTACGATTTATAGAAGCTCACAAGCCTCATTAAATCTAATTGTACATGCTCATAAAAGTATATAAGTATCAATCTCATTTCAATTAGATAAACAACTTAGGCATCACTTTTGGATTCAACTCAATAATATTTCATTATTAATCATCATCAATAGAGAGTTAAGCATTTAATTTCTCAAAGCATATTACCAATTGCATTATTACCCATATGTAGTACTCAAGTCTTATAAGCGTTCACAAAGTTAAGCAGTATGCTTCATATGTAAACAATTTCAAGGCATCATTTAACCACATACTGACCTAGCTATGTTGAGCTTTTAACTCCAATTTTTCAACTCCAACCTTCTCTGATACAAATTTTAGCTATTTTTCTACTAAAAACCCTTCAAATCAAGCTTTTCAAGAATCAATGAAATTTAATTAAAAAACATAAAAAAATGTAAAAAAAAACTAATCAAAGTAATTAAAAATACTAAAATTCCTAATAAAAAATAAGTTAAAAATACTATAAAAATACGGTCTATCACCCTTCTCACCCCATCTATAAATTACTTAGATTAGAAAGAGCAAGAATTATTTTTTATGGCTTCCACAACCATCACAAAATGTCCTTTATTTTGCCTATAAAAGGCCCATGATGTACAACGCCGAAAAAAAGCTTATTCTCTCTAGAAAATATAGCATTCTTAGTGAGTGGGTTCGGTTAGTCTTAGTGCATAGGGCTAAAAGCATTCTTTTAATGATTTAAGCATACCATATCATCATGCATACTTCTAATGGGACTATTATACATTAATTTATATCATTAGGCTTAATTCACCAAAATCCCCAACTTAAGTTCAATTAACAATTTAATATCCTAATTTGATTTTTGTCATTTAAATAACAGACATTGGGTCAACGCACATCTAAGTAGACTACTCAAGTGTTGTAATCAAATTAAGTTAACAAAATTACATTATCAATCTATGTAGGTTCGGCCACTTCTATTTTTTTAAGCCAAGGATTACCTTTCATGCATTTAATCATACCATTATGCTAAAAATACATCAATTAACTCATTTAAACATACTTTATACATCAATTACTCCAATTAGGCAAAATACTTAACTTAGGTCATGGCAAGGTACCTTAATTCATAAGTGAACACATGAAAACTTCAATCATAATTGCTAAGACCAATAACTAATATCCACAATATTAACTAATATCCACAAACACAATTTCAATCAATTTATGCTATTTCATAAAAACCTCTGAATTTACCTTATAAACCCTAATAGATAAATTTTCTACAAAATCGAAATTAAACATATATATAATGAACACTAACCTTTAATTGCAAAATAGAATGCTTAAGTTCTTCAATTAAGCCTTTTCCTTGCCTTTATCGATTTTAAAGGTTCACCATTCTCTATATAGAAACAGTAAAATAAAAAAAAAAGAGCAACTAAATACAATTTATATTCTATATGATCACTAATTACATTATCTAAGCTCAATTTAGAAAAATAATAAAAAGAAAATGAATACGAACACTTACTTGAATCCATTATGCAATTCTTGTGACTTTTGCTCAATTTCACCAATCAAGTACTAAATTCCTTAATAAATCCCTTTCATTTTCTCTCTTTAATTATTTAATCACTATGTTTTGCTTAGGAAAAGAAGAAAACAAAGAATAAGGCAGGAAGAAGTGTATAGTTTAAAGAAGAAAAAGAGCAAGGTCGTGCTAATGATAAGAGGCATTCAACCTCTTTAGTATATGAGGTTTTAATTTCCTTTTTTATTTGATTAGGCGCATACTATAGGAATATAGAGACAAATAGATTAAATCAATATTAATTAGAAAAATAGGCAATAATTACACCAAAATTAGGGGAAAATAGGGAAAATCTAAATTAATACCATTTTATACTTAATTTCATTTTAAATTAATGAAAATTGAGCTTCGTTCCTCAAATTCACAGGCTAAGATTCAATTTCACTATAAGTTACTAAATTCACTCAAAAATCACAATCTAAGTTCTATAAATTAAAATCATATATGCGATGGATGAGTCACAGATACACTCCCTAATCACGAAAAATAACGAATTCAGATTGGAAATCATAGCAAAATTCTAATTTAGTATCAATCTCAGTCCAATAAGCTACCATTCATAATCCAGAAATTTTAGAGCATTACACTAAGGCCATCCAATGTGTGATTAGATGTTACTATTGATTACCTATGACGTGATCTATTTCACATTACGGGAATGCTGGAATGAGACTCTACGACTAGTAAAATATAACATACACCTGATTGCGTGGATAGTGTGTTATATATTACTATTCTTTGAGACGAAGCACTCACCCCCACAACTTCTACTTGTGGTAGAAGCTCTATTTTTCTTCCTCTATAAAGCTAGTTAAATATGAAGCTTAGTGGATTAATACACTCTTCTTAACTGTATTCTTTACGTAACACATGTGATAAACTGTTCAAAGAATATATGAATTTTGAAATAGTAAATTGAATTTTAACATGATATATTATGTCGAGTAATGACTGGCAAGCCCATGTACTATTGCAAATATGGATTGAATAATAATGAAAAAGGCCCTGGATATTGAAAAAGGGATGCTATACTAAATGTCAATTTTTGAAACTTAATCTTAAAAAATGTTTGTTTGACTTTAAGATTTAAATTATTATCATTTGTGATATACTTTTACCATTGTGCTCTTTTTTTTTTTTTATTAGTAGGGCATTAATTTATTGATATTTTAGTGTTTTAATATGTTAATATTTCCTTTTGTATTAATTTTCTATTTCAGTGTTTTAATATATTAGTGTTCCATTTTATATTAATTTTCTATTTTCACCATTTTTTTTAGTATGTTAATAATATTTTTCTGCTACTATTTTTTTAGCCCTCACTATTTTCCAATGGTTCTTTCTCCTTTTGCAAGCGTTCATTATTTTCTTATCGTTCTTTCTCCTTTTACTGCTATTAGTATTGTTTTTATTTATAAGGTGTGTTAATTTCTATTTTTGATTAGTTGTTTATTATTTGAAAATATCTATATCGACTTTTTATACAATCAGTAAATACTACAGAGATAAGGTAAGACTCTTGATTGTATTTGGATTGATACGACACAGTATATATGCATACACTGTATTTACTTGATTTGCTTGGTTTGATCCAATGTGTTAATTTATATATATATATATATATATATATATATATATATATATATATATAGTATTTAGATAATTTTATAGTATTTACTGGTACACGCACACACATACCATATCTACTTGGTTTGATCCAATGTGTTAATTAGTGTATATATATCTATTATATATTTAATCAATTTTTACAGTATTTACTGATATAGTATATATATAACTTATATACCGTGTATATCATATTTATCATTGTTGTCGCAATCGCCGGCGGTAAGTTGCATTGCCGGTCATTATTGTTGTGGTTGAATTATATAAGCTGTATAGAAATTTGCTCTTATGGATTTTGTATTTCATTGCATTTTCTTTTTTAATTATTTCTTTTTTCTAGTATTTTCTTTTTTTTCAATGTTTCCTTTTTTCAGTTTTTTGAGTGTTTCCTTTTTTTCAGTGTTTTAGCATTTACTTTTTTTTGTAGTGTCTTCTATTTCCCTTGCAAGGTTAGTTTGGTATTTTTCAAATTTTTTTGATCAAATTTGTTATTATCTTAACGAGTATCCTTTACAACATTTTGTTTTAATTGAAACCTCACATATGGCATTTATTAAATTACTCCATTGAAAAAAATACTAAATGATTAATTATTTTTGAATGAGGTCATAACATAAAATTTGCCAAATAATTTTACTATGTGTCCTTTTTTATTAGCAGGGCATTAATTTATTAATATTTCAATCTTTTAATATGTTAATATTTCTTTTTGTATTAATTTTTCATTTCAGTGTTTTAATAAGTGAGAGTTTCTGTAGACACCTAAATTTCATTTAAGTTAATTTAATTTTTAACTTAATTATTTAATTAGCCAATTAAACTATTGGTTAGTTAAATTAAATAATTTATTTTAATAACCGTTCAAAATATTTAAGTGGTTATTAAATAAAATTATTGGATAAATGTTTTTTACTGCATAAATAAATAATATAGTAAAGTCCAATAAAAATTAGCCAAGTGGACCAACTAAAGTAAAACTTGGTTAATAAGTCAGGCGCCTACATAAGTTAAGTGATGTAGCAGCCACCAATCAGAGTTTGCCAAGTGGACCAATCGAATTACATGTTTGGCAAGGGGACCCCCTCAAATCTCTTTAAATAAGAGGCCTCTCTTCACATACGGAGGAATATAGATAATTACACAGAGACTTGCAGAGAAAAAAGACAGAAAAGAAGCCTTGAAGCTTTATCAAGCTCAAGACTACAAAAGTTCTCTCTCAAGTACAAAGAATCAAAGTTCTATGTCAATTCAAGATCAAGTCTCCACGACCCTTGAATTGTCAAACGTTCGCTCTACATCAATTCAACATCAAGTCTTTCGACCGTTGAATCGTGTTCAAGATCAAGTCCTTCGACCCTTGAAAATTGCTCCCAATAAAGAGAAGAATTAGAGGATAATCTTCCCTGTAGTAGGAGATTTCACTAGAGATTGTATTCACTATATCACAAATATAATTTGTATTTTGTATTTTTGTTTTTTAAATTTTAGGAATAAATTTTACGCTTACAGATTTCTGGCACGCCCACTGGGATGTCTCTACCTCTCATCTCTTCACTTTGCAATTCTTAGAGTTCCAACAAATCAACTGAAAGATTCGATGGCACCAAGAAAGATCACTATCACCTTAAAGATCGCACAAACTAGTTCTTCAAATCTTCTCGGTGCCGGACCCACTATTGATTCAATCTTGATGCAAATACCAAGACGAAGTCTGTCGCAGAAATTTATGCTAAGACGAATCCTCTGTCTCAACAAACCATTGTTGCCTCGCCAGTTTGGGTGGAGACAGTTGAGAAAGGTGCTTCCCAAAAGCAATCATTTACTTCAACAGCAAACTCTTCTGATGTCATGTCTATTATGATGACTAGGACTACATCAGCGGAAGAACTCGATGCTCTGAAGTTGCAACTAGAAGCTCTCAATCATGTTCTTCAAGAGAAGGACAACCAAATTGATTATCTCATGAACAGGTTGGATAGCGTGATTGGGAAGAGTCAGATGTTTGAAAAGGATGAGTTTGCATCGAAGGGGTTTATCCCACCACCAAAAGAGATGCCATCAAGAGAGACAGTAGAAAAGGTTGTCAAACTTGCTGGTGACGGCTCAATCTCGACTATTCAACTGAAGGAGCTGATTAAAAAATCCTTGAAAGATCAATTGCAGACTACGATGTAGCCTTCATACACTTACTCAAAGTCGTACACTTTGAGGATCGACATGATGATGATGCCATCAAATTACAAAACTCCCAAGTTTCAACAATTTGATGGAATGGGAAATCCAAAACAGCATGTAGCCCACTTTGTGGAAACTTGCAACAATATTGGTACTGACGGTGATTTGCCCATCAAGCAATTCGTTCTGTCCCTGAAGGGAAATGCCTTTGATTGGTACATGGATCTTAAGTCGGGTTCCATTGATAGCTGGGAACAACTTGAGTGGGAGTTCCTCAATCGCTTTTATAGCACCAAACACATAGTTAGCATGATTGAACTCATAGCTACTCGCTAGTGGAAGAGGAATCTATGATTAACTACATCGAAAGATGGAGGAGTCTTAGTTTAAATTGCAAAGATCGACTATCTGAATCTTCAACAATTGATATGTGCATCAAGGGCATGCATTGGGGCTTGCGCTACATCTTGCAAGGGATTAAGCCTCACATTTTTGAAGAGTTGGCTACCCGGGTACATGACATGGAACTTAGCATTTTCGATCATGGGAATCAAAATTTCCCAGTTCAAGAACCAAGGAAGGGGAAAGATAAGCTAGAGGCACAAAAATTTGTCAAACCATCTGTTAAGTTAGAAGGTAGGCAATCTATGGCTATAACAACAAAGCCAATTAAGTTGCAGCCTAAGCTTGAAAGCAAGCAACATACGAAGGCCACTCCTCTTCAACTTATAGAAAGAAAGAAGGTTACGTTGAAGGAGAGATGGGAAAAGAGCTATCCCTTTTTTAATTCTAATGTTTTTGACATGTTGGATGAACTGCTTAAAGCTAAACTCATCCAATTGTCAGAAATGAAGTGCCTAGAGGAAGCAAATCGAGTAGATGATCCAAATTACTGTAAGTATCATAGGCTGATTAATCATCCAATTAGGAAGTGCTTCATCTTGAAGGATAAAATTATGGAACTTTAGAGGAATGGTGTCATCACTTTCGATGAGGAGGAGGTGACTGCTAATATGGTAACAATAGCGGTTGGTGAATCACCAATCTCAACAAGAAGAGAAACAATAAGGTTTGGCTCTTTGGACCCGGTTCAAGTTGAGGTGTTTGTTCCAAACCAAGTTTCCTTGCCAAATGAATTCAGCTTACTACAAGGAGATGGGAGCACTGCTGGGGGCAATGAGCTTGCTGAAAACCAGTTTGAAGATGAAGGATGGACGTTGGTTACTCGCAAAAGAAGTAAGAGGAGAAACCCACTTCCGTCTAAGGAGGCTCCAACTCGCAAAAGGAATAAGGTGTTGAAGAAACTTGTCAAGTCAACACAACTGGCTTCCTCAGACTCAAACGAAATCTTGAAAGCCAAAAGGAATTTTCAAATCACGGGTAGAAGATTGTATAAAATAAAAGCCCAGGAAACCAATCACTTTGGCAGAATACATGCCAAAAGAGTTAATGGGTGAAAAAATTTCTTCTTCGTGTTGTCATGTTGAAGGAGAGCTAAAACAAGATAGCGATGAGGAGATTCAGGAGGCAAAGGCCTACTATACTCTTGTGGAGAAAATCACCTTTACTGATGAAGATCAAGTGCTTGGTGATAAGCCCCATAATCGTCCTTTGTTTGTTGCAGGTTATATTTGTGAAAGGAAGATAAATCGAATCTTAATTGATCCAGGTTCAGCCGTCAACATTACGCCTCTCAAGACCTTTAAGGAACTGGGCATATCCATGGATAAACTAAAGCAAAGTCGATTGATGATACATGGCTTCAATTAGAATGGGCAAAGGGCTGTTGGTAGAATTCAACTTTAGTTGCGTATTGACGAGATGGAGTCGAATGTTCTTCTGCATGTAATCAATGCAAGAACAACTTACAATATACTGTTGGGGCGTCCATAGATTCATGGGAATAAGGTGCTGCCTTTGAATGACCATCAATGTTTCAAATACTCTAAAGATGGAAAAATAAGAACAGTCGTAGCTTATTCGAAGCCATTTACTGAAGCTGAATCATACTTTACTGATGCAAAGTTCTACTATGAGGAATTTTCGATTAAAGAGATTCAACTAGTTCTCGAGGATGTTGGAGAAAAGGATCCTGTAAAGAAGACTGAAGAAGGGGAATCTTCCTCAAAAGAGGAAAATAAGGAGGATGTGTAACGCCCCAAAAATTTCGGATCTTAAAATGATATTATTTGGACGGGTCATGAGTGATATCACCCGAGGAGGAAATAATATTTTATTTGGACCCGGTAATAGTATTAAACATAATTAATATTTGTGGAGTTAATTAGATTTTATATGATTAGTCTTAATTAATTAGAGTTAAGATATAAATTTTTCATGACAAAGTAAGGAATAAATTATTGGTGAATAGTAGTTTACCGGTCTATGAATAGTATCACCAGTCCAGGACTTGGTATTATTTCGGTCCAGGAAAAATTACTACGCATGTCTAATACTTGATTTAATATTTTTAGAGCATGTTTGCATGATTTAGGTGGGTAGAAAATATTTCATGAATATTTTTGGAGAATTAAAGTATTTAATGAATAGTGTTTTCTAGTGTAGTATGTTAAGGAATAACTGAGGAATTATTTTTATGGAGTTAATTTAATGAATTGATGGAGTTAAATAATAATTAGAGGAGAATTATTTGATGAATATTTAGAGCCCTTGGATGAGAATACTAGACACTTAATCCTAGCCATCAATATGACATAAAATGAAGTAGCCAAGTTTGACTTTGCTACTTAAAATTTACAACTTATCCAAAACACTATTCTCTCTTCTTCTTCTCCCATCTCTAACGTTAGCTTTCTTCTTCGTCCTCCTCTATTTTTGTTCAATTTCTCTACCTCTAAACTACCCTAAAATTGATGAATTAAACCAAAGCTTAGTGAGTAAACCTTAAGAATCAAGTAAAGAAGTGGTAATTGGAGCCCCTAAGAAAAGGAATTGGAGCTTACTACCTAGGTAAGTAAGTTGTGAATTTTTGAATTTATGAATTAATAAGTAGAATTCATGGTTTATATATATAATTGATGTATTAAATCATGCTCCATCTATTTTTTTGTAAATTCTTGATTTTAATGTTAGTTTTCCTACTTTGAAGAGGGTGGAGAATCCTCTTCCAAAGGGAAGGAGAGAGCCAAGGATTGAGGCTCTCCAAGCTTAATTAAGCTTAATTTAAAGGTTAGTGTAATAATATTTCCCTTCCCCTTTCATTTTCTTAAAGTTTTGAATTTTTAGGTTTTGAATGAATTTTGAAGTATTTGTGATTTTGTTGGGGAAATGAGTATTTGGTTGCTTTTATATGATTTGGCAAGATTTTTAAGCATGGTAGAATGCTTAATTGGAAGGGAAAACATTCCCTTCCTACCTTACTAAGCTTGGCTGAATCACTTGAGGTGAAGGGCTTATTGATTTGTTCCTTTTATTTGCATGGTTTTGACTTTAATGTGTTAGTTGATAAGTAATTAAATGGTAGTTTAAATCTTTTCTTACACTTTTAATGATTATGGATTTTAAAAGACTTAAAGAAAGGATGATTTGACTAGAAATGAGTTTTATGTTAAAGGATTTTGGGTTAAGACTTTTAATGGCTTTTATAAGTATTTTCTTTTGGATTTATTTGAAAGAGGGGAACTCCCCCTCCTTTGTATTCATATAGAGGCCGAACCACCATAAGGTGGTAGGGCTTGATTTTCATTTGCTTTTAAGCTTGGTTTAAGTAATTTTATGCTATATTAAGTATATGTTTTGAATAAGTACACTTTGAATTTCATAAGTATGACATTAGCATTTTAATGAAGTTATAAGTTAAGGAATTCTATAATAATAACTATTAAATTGTGTAGAATGGGTTTTATGATCAAATAAGTATAAGTAAAGGTTTTAACGACTTGGTTTTTAAGCCTCTTAAGTTATGTTAAGTATATATACTTTGTAAGTATAAGTTTTGATGCATAAGTATGAAAATAAGAAAGTTTACTAAGTTGTAAGTTAAGTTATTTT